>JANAVB010027798.1:7455811-7719401 GCA_029216955.1 Iris pallida
GTCGGGTCACGGGGGGGTGAGTGAGCTGGAGGAGAGAGAGAGTTGGTCGGGGGGGTTTGGTAATTTGCACTAGTGCCCCTAGGATAGGAAATTACAAGGGGTTTAACAGTATAAAGTGCAAAATATTATTGCACTCCTCAATTAAGAACAAATAATTTATACAAACTGATATAATAACATTTCAAAAATTGCAAAACCTATTTAATAATTTCAAAATTTTGCAAAGTGATATTTTTCTATTTAAAACTCATTTAAAAATATAGAAAAATCCTAAAATCCTAATAATATTTTAAGGCCAAACTAGCAAAATTTAATTAGCACTAATAAAACTAAAATTGAAAAACAGGGGCTTACACCAAACAAGGACAAGATGTGACGAACTAATTTGCGACAAGTTATTGTTCCAAGCCACGGTCAGATACAAGTACCCAAACCAAAGGTACTCATACCTAACGGATAAGGGCGCCTAACCAAATCTAAGTGAATGCATTTTAAGAACAGTTCATGGTTGTATGACTACCGGTCAAGTCAAGAAAAAACCAATCAGTACAGTACCTCAGTAGCGAGTCACAACACCATATACTATTCTTCAGTATCGAGCGAGTCTATAGCATATAGTCTACCTATTGTTCCTCAGTACGAGGCGGTCTACAATAGATAGGGTGATAGTCAACTTCCAATCATGTTCTCCCGCCCAATGCCAACTCATAACTGCTAAGTCTTCTAGCATGCAACTCTATTACAGTTATTTCCTGACGCACGGCTTGTACGTACTGGTGGCCAGCCAATCACGCACGTCCGTATTCTACATGCGACATACACTTCGTGGTACAACGTGTCAAGGCCGATGATTGCAACACACAAGGTGGTCCTCTAAATCTATGTTTTTAGGTGTAAGAAAAATAATACATAGCAGTAAATATAACTGAACAGTAAGTCAACAAGTTATGCCATGTATCACAGGTATTTTGCATAAAAAAATAATAATAATGCATGAATATGAGCTAAAATAAATAACAGCAAATGGCAAGGTGTTGCCTGATTGACGCCTGAGGTGGTGCTGCAATAATTAAGTGGCACGAACTGCGACTTCGGTGCAACAACTATGCATGGTGACCTCCGTTGGTGGCACTGGACAGTTTCATTAGTTCCGGAAGGGTAAAATTAGTAGAGTGGACATAAGGTAGTACAAGATTGGCAATGGGATAGGAATAGTGGGACTAGCTACGGACAGGATAATAATCGAAGAAAATCTTCTAAAATAAGGTATATATGATTTTAAAAACTATTTATTATCCTTGAAAACTATAATTATTATTAATATATATATATATATATTATAATTTAATATATATAGATATATATATATATATTATATATATATTATATATAAATACTTGAAAATATGGAAAACCATCTAGGCTAAAACTCTAAGGTTTTTTTAAGATATGAGTTTAGGTAAAAAAATCTATTTTATAGTTTAAAAATATTTTAGATAAATATTGAAGTAAAAAATACTAAATTTATTTCATAATTTACAAACTACATTTTATGGGTTAACATATTTTTAGGTAATATTAAAAATCTAGAAAATTTATTTAGTATTTTAAAACTAAATATTTAAGTCAAAGCTATTTTAGAAATACTATAATAATATATTAGATTACTAAATTCATTTACCGATCTCTAATTAAAATATTGCAAAATAATATAATGTCATACATGAAAAGCTACAGTTAACCCCAATGTCAATAATAAAAATAAATAAATATAATGTAAAAATTCACTCCAAACAAACAAATACTTAACAACAACAATCAAATAGAAATAATAAAGAATAAACATTAGCATTGAGCTGGCTCTCTATTCGAGATAAAGCTGAAACAAAAACTTAATAGAAGGAGAAGAGAAGGGAATTAGTAGAGAAAAGAGAGGAAAGAGAAGCTTGGAGTGCGAGAGATGGATCGAGGAGGGGTATGCACGGAGGGAGCGCCGGAGCTGCGAAGAGCTCGGCGGAGGAGGGGAAGAGTTTGACTCTGGGCTGGGCGCGAATGGGTGGTCACCGACCACGGGGCTCGTCGCGGCGGAGGAAAGAGAAAGAGCGGGGGTCTGGGCGTGTGGTGGTCGCGGCCAAGGGAGGCGACGGAGCGCTCGGGGACGCGGAGGCTGGGCGGCTTTCGGGGTGAAGGAAGTCGAGCGGAGCGCGCGCGTGCGGAGTTCCCCGCCGTTGTCGTCGGCGGGATGCACCGACGGAGGGAGAAAGAGCGCGTAGGGGCCGGCGTCTGCAGTGGTGGCGCTGGCAGAGGAGAACGCACGCGGAGGAGGGTGGGCTTAGCGAGCGGAGGTGGCCGAATCCAGACGAATCTGGCGACGGAGATGGTTCGCCGGTACGGCGGCCTCGCGGAGGTAGGAGGAAGGCGACGGACGGCTACGTCGGGCTGCGGGAAGAGCGGCGAGATGATGGCGAGCTCGCTGGAGGTCGAGAGCTCGGAGGAGGAGGGAGATGGGTGAGCAGAGGGGGTTTCGGTGGCCCGACGCGGAGATGGAAGCAGTTCTCGCACGTGGCGGTCACGGTGCGGGCTCAAAGGTCCGGCTGGTAGCTTAGGTACGTGGGGGTGGGGTTTTTAGTTTGATTTTTTGTGCTGGCGTCGACGGAAATTATTGGCGGTGGTTCTGTATAGGAAGTGGTTGTCGGGTTGCCGCGACGCTGGTCGCGGTGTAGGTGTTGGATGTTCCGCCGGAAGGTTTGGGTGGTCACCAATAGTGGTGAGGATTACTGTGTGGCTGGAGATCGGGGGACTGTAGCAAGGAGGGGGTTCGGTTGGGAGACGATGATGACGATGGTGGTGGTCTTCTGTTGGTGGGGGCCGGTAGGACAAGGCGGCGGTGGCTGGTTTCAGGGGTGATAAGGATGATGATAGTGGTCGTTTTGGGATGGTGTCATTGGGGACGGTGGCCACGATGACAGGGACGCCAGGATGGTCGGGGCTGCGATGGGCTGGAGTGGTGATGATGGTGACGGGGCTGAGGCGCGGGGCAAACTAGGGATAGATTTAGGAATTCGTTTGAGAGGTGTCATCGTGTCGGAGATTATCCGACACGACATGGATGGAAGTCCGACAAAAATAATGTATCTGTAGAAGAAGAGAATAGTGGATGGGAAGGGAACACGGGGCACGGACACAATGCACATATTTTTGGTTGTGGTGGTGGAGGAATTATGGAATAATAATGTGGATGAGTACCTCTCCTTATATAGGAGGTGGGAATCCCCAGTTGGATAAGGATTAGGATTTATTTAAACCCAATTAGATAATTCAATTATTAAATTAAATCCATTCAAAACATTTTAATCCAAATCTAAATCAATTTAAATATAATTACATTCTATCTTTTACTTTATAAGCAAATAAGATAAATCAACTTTCAAATATATATATTAATTTAACTATTTAAATAATCCATAAAATCAAATCAAGATTTAAATTGCCACAAAAATTTCAAAATATGTTTTCCAAAAATACTAATAATAATAATTTTGAAAATTATATTATTATTTAAAAATAAACTAATAAATAATTATGAAATATATATGTATGCACAAATAATATTTACATAAATATACTCTTCTAGTATACCATTTTATAAGAATATTATTTATTATTATAACTGTATAAATAAAAGGCTTTTCATAATTAAATCATAAACTTAGAAATTTTGGTACGATAGCTAAAAATAATTATTATATATTTTATTTTGAAAACTATAAAATAGAAAAATATTTTTCTAAAAATATGTACGCTCGCACATATTCGCACTCATCGAGCAATTACGAAAAATAAAATTTTGTGCGCAACGTACAATACAACTACGCAACGTATAAATACAAAATAAAAATCAGTACCAAATTTATATTAAAAAAAATATAGTAGAAATTTAGAAATTTTACATCCTACCCAACTTAAAAGAATTTCGTCCTCGAAATTAAGAAGTAGTAGGGGGTGAGAAGGCACAAAGGGGTAGCGATGAGGAAAAATCAATTCACAATGTTCAACACAAGATGCGTTCAACTCAAGATGCATTAGAAAATCGTGATTTAGATAAATACGAAAATAAACGTGGATATGGCTAATTAATGCAAGAGTGAAAATGATCAAGGGTTAAAGTTTAATCAAGATAACCTGCAATAAGGAATTGTATGGTATCATGAGAAAATAAATTAGAGACCTAGAAGATATGATTTCTTGGGAGTAGGTTGAGGGCACGATTAGGAGAACAATTAGATTCACTCCTAATTTAAGCGATTATAAGGTCATAATAGTAAATATAGGCCGAGAAGAAGGACGAGTAGTTTAAGACGAAGATATAGCAACATCGAGTGATACTGGTCATAGGTGATAGGATAGCTAGAGGAATTTCTAGCACAATGCCTTTGTTCTTCTAAAATAGGTGAAGGCGAAAGCAATATAGAGTTTGAAGAAGATATTATCGAGTATGAATACGTGGTTCAAAGACGATCGAATAATTTCAAAAGAATTGTCAAGGCAGTCGTGGATGAGATTCTAAAGGCCAAGTTTAATTATGTGTCATCTACGTAGAATAATAGACAAAAGCAAACCAAAGTGCACTTGGTTGATCAGACCATCATGTACCGGTTCTGATTAGACAATATATTAGTGAGCGGTCGCTCAATAGCATATGCCTTGATCAAGCTCGATAAAGAATTAGCTTGCAAATACTAGGCTATATTAGCATCATTAATCAAGGTAGTAAAAACATAGGCACATGAGGTTTTAGGTTGAAAAGAAAGCAGAATTAGTTCAATTCTTTAAGTCTTTAAGACATATCCTGTGTTGGTCTCTATACAGTCGTCCTACAGTCTTCTTGTCGAAGTCCTTAGTTGACTAGACGGGTTAGGGTCCTCTAAATTCTAGAATCTAAGTAAACTTGTGAATATAAATCACAAGGACAAAGGAATTGCTAGGTCACAAGGCATTCTATCCAACTTAAAAGAATTAAAATAATGGTGTTTGGGACAAAAGAAACATGTCTAACTAGTAGGGCTCACCTTCCTAACCTCTAGCAAGCACGAAGGGAAGATAAGAATTATGATAGACGGAATCAAGCAAGATGCAATCGATGAGTCGAGCGGTAGATAAAATCTAGAAAAGAGGTCAAGTATGTGGATGAGATCCTAGACTTCTAATCCTATTCGCAGGCTTGCTTGGTACGGTAAAGTAACCAAACAATTTATCTTGACCTGTATGGGCCACCACAAAAACATGTAACGCCCCAGTCCCAAAATACGTAGGACTAAAAACGTAGACATGCCAGCTGCCTTCATACGAAGTACATGGGCCTGGTATGGATACATAAGCTGTAAAATGCAGTAAACCACAACAAACTAATCTCATCCACAAAATATAAGAATAAAAAATACCATATAATCAACTATGAATTGTCATTGGTACATGCAGTTGGGCGGAGAAAAATCCACTACCAACTATGAAAAGAAATACATGATATACAAAAAAATGATTTTGGCGAGTGAATGGAAGACGATCAAAGTGCAATCATCCTCAAAGAAATAGAGATGCTCATGGCTATGGCTAGAACACCTACGAAAGACAAGAGCACACACCTGACGAGATAACCAGGTCCTCAGAGGGACGTAACACGACACATAATATCATACCAATATAACTGAATATAAATTGCTCAAATAAATAAGTAAATTGAATTATAACATGGTCCAATACACACCTATTGAACTAGCGTACCATCCTCCCCAATCGAACAAGGACAGGAGATGGTAAACTAATTTACGGTGACGTATCTTTCCATGCTATGAATCCAATATGGTATCCGGACCCCAACAAGGTTCAATACCTTCTCATCGGAGTAGTAAGCCACACCTATAACCAAACAAGGACAAGATGTGATAAACTAATCCGCGACAAGTTATTGTTCCAAGCCACGGTCAGATACAAGTACCCAAACTAAAGGTACTCATACCTAACGGATAAGGGAGCCTAACCAAATCTAAGTGAATGCATTTTTAAGAACAGTTCATGGTCGCATGACTACCGGGTCAAGTCAAGAAAAAAAACCAATACAGTACAGTACCTCAGTAGCGAGTCACAACACCATATACTATTCCACAGTATCGAGCGAGTCTATAGCATATAGTCTACCTATCGTTCCTCAGTAGCGAACGAGTCTACGATAGATAGGGTGGTAGTCAACTTCCAATCATGTTCTTCCCGTCCAATACCAACTCATAACTGTTAAGTCTTCTAGCATGCAACTCTATTAGCAGTTATTTTCTAACGCACGGCTTGTACGTACTGGTGGCCAGCCAATCATGCACGTCCATGTTCTACATGCGACACACAACTTCGTGGTACAACTTGTCAAGGCCAATGATTGCAACACTCAAGGTGGTCCCTTAAATCTATGTTTTATGTGTAAGAAAAATAATACATAGCAGAAAATATAACTGAACAGTAAGTTCTAACAAGTTATGCCATGTATCACAGTTTATTTTGCATAAAGAAAATAATAAATAATGCATAATACATAAAATATGAGCTAAAATAAATAAACAGCAAATGGCAAGGTGTCTTGCCTGATTGATGCCTGAGGTGGTGCTGCAATAATCAAGGTGGCACGAACTGCAACTTCGGTGCAACAACTATGCAAGGTGACCTCTGTTGGTGGCACGAACAGTTCCATTGGATCCGGAAGGGTCAAATTAATTAGAGTGGACATAAGGTAGTACAAGATTGGCAATGGGATAGGAATAGTGGGACTAGCTATGACAGGATGATAATCGAAGAAAATCGGCTAAAATAAGGTATATACGATTTTATAAATAATTTATAATCCTTGAAAACTATAATTATTAGTTAATATATATATATATATATATATATATATATATATATATATATATATATATATATATATATATATATTGATAAATACTTGAAAAATATGGAAAATCGATCTAGGCTAAAACTCTATGGTTGTTAAGATATGAGTTTAGGTAAAAATCTATATTTTATAATTTAAAAATACTTTAGGTAAATATTGAAGAGAAAAATACTAAGAATTTATTTCATAATTTGCAAACTACATTTTATGGGTTAACATATTTCTAATTAATATTAAAAATCTAAAAAATTTATTTAGTGTTTTAAAACTAAATATTTAAGTCAACGCTATTTTAGAAATACTATAATAATATATTAGATTTCTAAATTCATTTACCGATATCTGATTAAAATATTGCAAAAATAATAATAATAGTCATACATAAAAAGCTACAGTTAACCCCAATATCAATAATAAAAATAAATAAATACAATGTAAAAATTACTCCAAAACAAACAAATACATTAAACAATAAAACAATCAAAAAAAAGAGAAAAAAAGAAATAATAAAGAAATTAAACATTAGCATTGAGCTGGCTCTCTATTCGAGAGAACAGCTGGAAAAAAAAACTTAAGAGAAGGAGAGAGAGAAGGGAATTAGTGAGAGAAAAGAGAGGGAAGAGAAGCTGGAGTGCGAGAGAGATGGATCGAGGAGGGGGATGCACGGAGGGAGCGACCGGAGCTGCGGAAGAGCTCGATCGAGGAGGGGAAGAGTTCGACTCCGGGCTGGGCGCGAATGGGTGGTCGTCGACAACGGGGCTTGTCGCGGTGGAGGAAAGAGGAAGAGCAGGGGTCTGGGCACTGTGGTGGTCGCGGCCAAGGGAGGCGGCGGAGCGCTTGGGGACGCGGAGGCTAGGCGGCTTTCGGGGTGAAGGAAGTCGAACGGGCGCACGCGTGCGGAGTTCCCTACCGTTTTCGTCGGCGAGATGCACCGACGGAGGGAGAAAGAGCGCATGGGGCCCGACGTCTGCAGTGGTGGCGCTGGCAGAGGAGAACGCACGCGGAGGAGGGTCGGCTCAGCGAGCAGAGGTGGCCGAATCCAGGCGGATCTGGCGGTGGAGATGGTTCGCCGGCACGGTGGCCTTGCGGAGGTAGGAGCATGGCGACGGACGGCTACGTCGGGCTGCGGGAAGAGCGACGAGAAGATGGCGAGCTCACCGGAGGTCGAGAGTACGAAGGAGGAGGGAGATCGGTGAACGGAGGGGGTTTCGGTGGCCCGACGCAGAGATGGAAGCAGTTCTCGTGCGTGGCAGTCACAGTGCTGGCTCGGCGGTCCTGCCAGTGGCTTAGGTACGTGGGGGCGGGGTTTTTTAGTTTAATTTTTGGTGGTGGCGTCGACGAAAATTTACGGCGGTGGTTCTGTATAGGAAGTGGTTGTCGGGCTGCTGCGATGCTGGTCGCAGTGGGGGTGTTGGATATTCCGTCGGAAGGTTTGGGTGGTCACCAATAGTGGTGAGGCCGACTGTGTGGCCGGAGATCGGGGGACTGTAACAAGGAGGGGGTTCGGTTGGGAGACGATAATGACGATGGTGGTGGTCTTCTGTTGATGGGGGCCGGTAGGGCAAGGCGGCGGTAGCTGGTTTCAGGGGTGATGAAGATGATGATGGTGGTCGTTTTGGGACGGTGCCATTGGGGACGGTGGCCACGATGACAGGGACGCCGGGATGGTCGGGGCTGCTATGGGCTGGAGTGGTGATGATGGTGGCGGGGCTGAGGCGCGAGGCAAACTAGGGATAGATTTAGGAATTCGTTTGAGAGGTATCATCGTATCGGGGATTGTCCGATATGACAAGGATGGACGTCCGATAAAAATAATGTATCTGTAGAAGAATAGAATAGTGGATGGGAAGGAAACACGGGCACGGACACGATGCACATATTTTGGGTTGTAGTGGTGGAGGAATTGTGGAATAATAATGTGTATGAGTACCTCTCCTTATATAGGAGGTGGGAATCCCAGTTGGATAAGGATTAGGATTTATTTAAACCCAATTAGATAATTCAATTATTAAATTAAATCCATTCAAAAATTTCAAATCCAAATCTAAATCAATTTAAATATAATTACATTCTATCTTTTAGTCTAAAAGTAAATAATATAAATCAACTTTCAAATATTGATATTAATTTAACTATTTAAATAATCCATAAAATCAAATCAAGATTTAAATTGCCACAAAAATTTCAAAATATGTTTTCCAAAAATACTAATAATAATAATTTCGAAAATTACATTATTATTTAAAAATAAACTAATTAATAATTACGAAATATATATGTATGCACAAATAATATTTACATAAATATACTCTTCTAGTATACCATTTTATAAGAATATTATTTATTATTATAACTGTATAAATAAAAGGCTTTTCATAATAAAATCATAAACTTGAAAATTTTGGTACGATAGCTAAAAATAATTATTATATATTTTATTTTGAAACTATAAAATAGAAAATATTTTTCTAAAAATATGTACGCTCGCACATATTCGCATTCGTCGAACAATTACGAAAAATAAAATTTTGTGCGCGACGTACAATGCAACTACGCGACGTATAAATACAAAATAAAAATCAGTACCAAATTTATATTAAAAAAATATATATAGTAGAAATTTAGGGGTTTTACATAATCTATCTAGAATATAAGGTCGGCCTCCAAGATCTTTATCTCCATCCATACGGTCCACAGCGCATATGATAGCAAGTAACGTACAACGATCAAGTCACGAAAGAAGCAAAGTACAACCCTATCGCAATAATATAACTCAGCACAAAATAAGCTAGCGATACAGTAAAATGTAACAAAAAGAGAAACATGTATATGAACTGGAAACCGTAAACACGAACAAGAATTGGAAACAGTGAATATGAACAACAACTACTGGCAAGAATATGTATAACAAGACAACTGGATCATGAACATGTAAGACTAACAAACAGTGTGTGTGAAATACCTTTCGACATGTGAACTGTTGGGCTAATATGACACATCATATTGATGGCTATCCACAATAAAAAGGTACAGCTAACCCATACGTGAGGTGTATGACTTAGCTATCCACAATAATATTAATTATGGTTTGTTCACATACCTACTGAGCATTTTCCCCTCCCGACTCACTAAACAATCAATAAACGAACAATGATACAACAAATCCTGTCATAATCGTGTCTCAACAAGATGTCAAATAAAAACACAATAATAAATAGCATTATTATGTACTAAGAACATAAAGGAATAGTGTACTTGTCTCGATTAGTTTGGAGTTGACGTGTGCGACACAATTTCGATTTGGTTGAAAGTTGTTGTAATTCTGGCTAACCGCTACTAATTCAGTGAATCATCGACTAACTATTGGTTCTAAAAATTAAACAAAATATTAAACTATTATTGTCACGTCCGCACATGCTTTTTGGGATGCGAGTGTGTGTCCAATTCCAACCTATGCCGCAAGTGTCGGCGGTAGTACGCTGTCTAACCCACAATAAACAAAATGCTCATAAAATACTAGTTTATTTTCTCATTCACAAAATTAAATCAACTTTATAATATTTACAAGTTTTATATTTGAAGAAAAATACAATATCTCACAAATATTTAATTAACACTTCTATCTAACTAGTCTACTAGGGTTTTGGCCTTCAATTACACCCGTATCTCCCTAATGCTAAAAGTAGTCACGACTAACCTAAAAAATTGGTTTCCGGTCAGGAATGAAACGAGTATATTTCTAACATCAGTTCCAATAATTAACCAAATCTATAAAACAGTAAATAATACTAAATATGATGAATGGATAAACAAAGAATCATGGTATAAAATATTTGAGTAAAAGTAGGAGAGCACAGTAATAATGACAAGAAAGTAATATAAACAGTAATAAACAACTAAAACAGAAACAGTAATGTATAGCAAGACTGCATCTAACTAGTGAGTTGAAATACCACTTTCGATATGTGAACGGCTAAGGGGTAAATCTGGCCAACCGTACGTGTCGTGTGCGGCTGTTATTCTCCATATTAGACAAATAAAATATTTTTGGATAGTTCACATGTCTACTAAAGTATTTTCCCGTCCGACTAGTACTAGTGGATCCAAACAGGTCATGAACACGAAAATTAGTCACGAATATAGCAATCACGAAATATAACATGTAGGAAATCCATAAATACTACATCGTATAACCATCGTATCGAGAATCAACAGAAAATTAATGTAAGACAATACTAAATACACGAATCATAGAAGTTATCAAATATGAAAACTATCAGAAAATGTACTCACCTCGGGTCCTTTGCCAGTGAAACAGACAAAATACCATTGCGTTCAGAATAGTCCAGTTGGCTAGGGTTGTCGTGAAGGAGTCCGAGTTCAGCAAAGGAAGTATGAATACGATCAATCACGATTAAAATTAATCTAAGAGGAAGATTGCTTAAGAAAGGTAATTTCATATTTAATCGTCTTAGAAAAATATTTATAACTTTATATAAATAAACATATTAGAAACCATATTAATTCATTAATTATTTTTAGTCAAAATAATATATAGTTTTAGAAAGTAGTTTTTTTTAAAACACATTCTAGACATATATATAACAGTCTTATCAGTTATTTTCTTATAAACAAAACCATAAAACAATATATATTAAAACCTATAAGATTTAAAACCTATTAATTTAAGCCCACTAATACTAAAGCCCAAATCATAAAAAGATTAATTAAAATGTAATCCACCCTTTTTAGTAAGCCCAAGCCCAAAATATCTTATTATATAATATCTATAAATTTTATTTGTAAAACTTGTAATAACTTTTATAAGGATCCAAAATATATATACAACAAAATAATTCTTATAAATATATATAAATTCTAATTGAGGTCCAAGTCCAACAAAATATAAAAATATATGCTAAGGCCCAACTAAATATATTTATAATTTAAGCCTATTATTACTCATTAAGCCCTAGTTAGAAACATATTTAATATATATCTAATAGCTTATTATAGAATGTCTTCATCATAATAAGCCCATGAGAAAATATATTCACCATATAAAGACCAAAAGTAATGTATGTAAGTCCAAGACAAATACAATCCTAGGTTAGAGCCTAACCAAAATGCCAATCATGCCCTCTAAGTTGTCATTTGGGTAATTAATTGCATGTGAATGTTTGGGGCCATTTTGGACAATAGCCTAATCTCTAAATAAACTAATTGGTCATGAATAATTAGTCTAATGGAACTAGTCTAATGAGCTGGTTTATGAGTCATGTCTTGCTAAATTTTTTGGGCTCTAGTTTAGTGTCTAGGCTAACCGGTTCACTAACACAAGTCTACAATTGGGCTAGCCTCTAACATGCCAACTAATCGCTAATAAAATAAATAAGTACACATAATATTCTTAATAAATATTCACATTATATAAAAATTATAAAATGACAAATTTATCCCTATTTAAAAAACTGGTAGTGACATCTGCTTCTTCTTATGCTTCTTCTTATTTCTTCAGAAGGAGAAAGAGATTGAAATCAATTCTCTCTCTTTCCACGAAATTAAAATGTTGCACTCTCTCTGTTATTTTATCTCTACTCTTTCACACTGTTTTCCTTCCCCCACTTGCTCTTATCCCCATGTGTATGCAGAAAACGGGAGAATAGGAACAGTGTAATAATTGGTGTGTTTTGTTTATTTATTTATTTATTATTATTTTTATTGTTAATGTATATCTACATATCAGTATGATTTTGTATTATTATTAATAATGTATTCTAATCTTTCTGTTGATAATATCTATACTAATGGTTTTATCATTGTTATTACTGTTAGTATTAATATTATTATGATTATGATTATTCTGTTATCATTAGAAATCATTTATTAAATATATATGTAATAATAATTTTCTGAAAGATAATGTTTTGGACGGTTTTGCTATGGGCTTTATATTAGAGGATAATTTATATTTTAGTTATGAGTTTTATATAAGATTTCTAATTTGGGTTGAATACATGGTCGGCCATATAGGGGACTCCCTCTCCACTCCATTTCATTCATTACAAACCTCCATCTTCCTATTTTGGAGTTCTTGCCATTTGGAACAATTCCACCATTGATTTCTCTCAAAATCTCACGCATTCCTCAACCATTCCTCTCATTCTCCCTAGAATGAAGTGTCTACAAGGAGCTTGGATCTAGGAGCAAGGAGGAAAGTCCATCTGCTAAGGAGTTTCATGTCGGGTTCGTGTTCATTGGATTGTTCATTGGGAATCCAATAGGTGTAACACCCTATAGCTTAATGACACTAGCTTAATGGATCACTAACTTTGAGTGTCCTTATGTAAACACATGTATTTGTGTCATATATATATATATATATATATATATATATATATATATATATATATCAATATATATATATATATATATATATATATATATATATATATATATATATATATATATATATATATAGTATACTAATACAAATAGCTATATGTATCCATATATACATTACATAGGATACATATTTATATATGTATGAATATATCTATATACATTACATAGGATACATATTTATACATGTATATATGTATCCATATATACATTACATAGGATACATATATATATATATATATATATATATATATATATATATATATATATATATATATATTGCAGATGACCTCTAGCCTAGTGGTTAAGAGAGATGCATGCGGCCCGAGTGGTCAGGAGTTCGAATCTCAGTGGGAGCGATTCCAGAAACAATTTACCTGGTTCCAATATATATATATATATATATATATATATATATATATATATATATATATATATATATATATATATATATTGCAGATGACCTCTAGCCTAGTGGTTACGAGAGATGCATGCGGCCCGAGTGGTCAGGAGTTCGAATCTCGGTGGGAGCGATTCCAAAAACAATTTACCTGGTTCCAATATATATATATATATATATATATATATATATATATATATATATATATATATATATATATATATATAATATAATATATATATATATATATATATATATATATATATATATAATATAATATATATATATATATATATATATATATATATATATATATATATATATATACTGATGTATATACTTATATGTATACTTGGTTGAGTGTCTTATATATGTATGAAGTATGCATGTGAGAGAGTAGGGATATGAGCAATTGGTGCTTCACTGATTGTAGGGAGTGGACTTGTGAATCAAAGAAGAGAGGGTTGGGTGAAGAAGCTCTGGACTGAATTAGAGAGGAGGAGATTGATCTTTGTATCAATCCTTGTATCAATCCTTAAGTTTGATTTAGGAGAAAAACTGATTTAGTGTATCACTTTGTGTTGACTGATCTAGTGTATCAGTTGGGACTGATACAAGAAGCGGGAATGAGCTGGGGGCATTGGCATATGTTAACTAAAATGAGGAACGGGTTTAGCATAGGCTCAGGTAGAAGCCAAATACAGGGCTTGTGCCACTGCACAATGCAGGGCAAGGACTGATATGTATCAGTCCATAAGGACTGATACAGAGAGAGCTCAGCACAGTCTCGACTGAACTAAGAATTGGGGGTTTGGTTTATTTAGGACTGAACTGGAGGCAGCAGAGAGTTGTGGTGAACAAAGGATAGGGTTTGTGGTTTACTGATGCAAGTGAGAGACAAGGGGAAAGGTTGAATTGTTTGAATGTTTTGAGTGATTGAATGGAAAGGTAGGCATTTGGGGCATTTGGGGTATGACAGGGACTGATGTAACGGTCTTTGACTATTTTGGCTCAGTCCAAAAGGACTGAGGTTTCAGTCCAAAGGGACTGAATGAGGACTGATCAGTCCACAAAGACTGGTTGAAGATATCACCACAAAGACTGATTGAAGATATTAGTTTTACAACTGATATCTAAATCAGTTCTAAATTGATTATTGTATCAGTTATCCAAACTGATATGGTATTAGTCATTGCACTGATGGGATGTCAGTTATTCCAACTGATAGAGTATCAGTTAGATTTGGACTAAATAGGAAGAGGGTTAGGGAAAATCAATTTGAAATGGATGGCAGGGCAAGTCGGGCACAGGGAAATGTAGTGATGGGAAATTGAGTTAATTGTTGGGTGTATGTGTATAGCATAGTGAGTCTTCATGTGCATTACTTAGATGCATGACTTGAGGAGAGTTCCTGAGTGCAAGAATAGGGTGATTGACATCATCTTCAAACTGATTTGTATCAGTCCAAACTAATAAGGGCAGAAGATTAGGGAGTTTGAGATTAAGTTCAGTTTAGACTGAACTTGGGGGGGGCTCTT
The DNA here is from genome assembly GCA_029216955.1 of Iris pallida. Taxonomy (NCBI): domain Eukaryota; kingdom Viridiplantae; phylum Streptophyta; class Magnoliopsida; order Asparagales; family Iridaceae; genus Iris; species Iris pallida. The sequence continues at coordinate 7,471,088 of JANAVB010027798.1, forward strand.
ATCAGTCCAGTTGAGTAAGGGATAATTTTGTATCAGTCTAGAACTAATGTGATGATTAGCTCTTGACTGATATGATGAGCAAATCCATTGAGACTGATCTGGACAGACTATGTTCAGTTTTGGGTTGAGATGAGAGATGTATAACAGTCTCTACTGATTTGTATATCCTCACATGTGTAGGTTTTGGAGTTGTACACTTGGTATATGTGTATGTGTCTATGATATAGGCACACATATAGGTGTTTATCTATAATCCATATATATACTTGAATATATATATAATATATATTTTTTTTATATATATATATAAAATATATATATATATATATATATATATATATATATATATATATATATATATATATATATATATATATATATAGTAGTGTATCCTATATAATATATTACAAATCACCTATATAGATAAGGGTTGTACCTAGGTAAGAAACCTAGTTAAGGAACTATATACATATAGGTAGTGTATCAAGATAGGTAATATGTAGGAGGGTTATTTATAAATAGCCCCCTATGGTTTGTACGCATTTTGGTAATTGTCCACGTTGTTTTAAAAACAAAGAATACCCCCCTGGCTGCTTAATTTTTTACTCATTTTCTTCTATGCACCAGGGGGTGCAACTAATTAACTCTATAAACAGGGGTGTTCCTTATTTTTAAAACAACATGGACAGTTACCAAAATGCGTACAAACCATAGGAGGGTACAACTAATTAACTCTATGTAGGCATAAGAGATTTTAACCTAGGTTGACTCAGTTTGACTATTGACCTAGAATTGACCTATTGACCTAGAATTTGACTAGTATGACTTGTTTTCAATTTCAAATATGATATTGATACAACATTCCATATTTAGGTCTTCGAGGCACCGTATCGGACGTCGCTGATATTTCATACTTGATCTTAGGTGAGTACATTCTCTGATAATTTCATGTTTATGGTATTTTCTATGTTTCATGTATTTAGTGTAGATATCCTTAATTCTTGACACATTGGTCACACCGATCGGTATTTTCGGATCCTGTCATGAGATGTTATTCATTGTTATCTTGATGTATCTTGTGCAAGACCCGTTGTAGTTCTTGTGCAATATATGGACATCGATTCTCGAGAAGACTTGCTACCTTCTTCTAGAATCTCGTGTCGTCATGTGTCATAGTTGGTTCCAGTGTACCAGTCGGGGGCAGAGGAATATTATTCTAGATGTGTGGTCAATACCCTCCTTGTGCAAGTATAGTTCCTTGTGAGTGTTAATCATACACCTCACATATGATTAACCAGGCCAGTAGACCTTGTGTAAGTTCCCAAGCCGGCCACATATCAAAGCTAATATTCACTCACATAAATAGTATGATTCTTGACTCTTGTACATGATATAACCAGTTCTACTTACTCTTGCTCTAGTTTACAGATTTACTCTTGCCATGCTACTTTCATGTACACTATATTATTTCTTGTATATTCTCTCTATTTACTGTTACATAGTCCATATCATTTACTGGAACTGTTGTTGAAAATGTGCTTCGCTCCAATCCTGACTGGATATATTTTTCAGACGACTGTGAGGACGAGTGTACAACCTAGTATGGTCCTCACGACGTAGTAGGTATAGACCAGGAGACCCTAGTCCAGAATGGGTTATTTCTAGCTGAGGAGGCTCTAGTGGTGACTCAGTTAGACTAGGATTTGACTGGACTCTATCTTCAGCTTATTCAGTTTCATGTTTATTATTTCAGACATGTATAACTATATTTGATTCAGACTCTAGACATGTATTAAATACTTTGCACTATGGAATTGTCTCTTACTATCATTATCTTTATCGTGCTATATCGTTCTTTCTTCTAGACTTGTGATTGAGGTTATTATATTATTGTTATCCTCCGTTTGGAGATGAGCTATATTGACAGGTTGTTATATCACTGCTAGCTAGTAGACCTACACAGTATTCTGTCGCTGATTCTGTGGCGTAGGCTGGGCGCTGTTACACACTCGTGTCCTTATACCGGGTACGGGTCGTGACAGCAGAAAAAAGAGGGGGAGACTCACCTCGGGAAATGTAGTGCTCGGGACAAGGTCACCGGCCAAGAGAGGTGGAGGGGCACATCGGTGGTCGCCCGTTTGGGAGAGCACGCATCAGTGCAGTTACGGAGCAGAAGAGGGCGACACGGCGGTACGTCTACCGAAGACGCACACGACCGTCGAGGCGATAGAAGATCGAACGGTCCCGCTGTGCTCCGGCGCTTGGCGACGTGGCCGCACGAGAAGTCGGCGCCGACGCTAGAGGAGAAGGATGGTGACGATGGGTCCGACTTCGACGGCACAGGACGTGGGCGCGGCCAGGAGATCAGCCAGAGTCGTGGCGGCGGTGGGAGGCACTGGCAGAGGTGTTGGCGCAGAGGTATGTAAGTGATGGTGGGGATTATCAAGGTGTCGTGGTGGTGGAGGTTGTGGTCGCAGTAGATCTGGAAAGGCAGGTGGCCGGCAAGGGAGTGGAGGAGAGAGGACTATGGTGACCGGTTCAATCACGGCTGAGTAGAAATCGGCGAGGTCGCTCGTGCATGCAGGATCAACCTCGGCGAGGTTGCGGCTGGTGGAAATCGGCCGTGGTAGGCGGTGGAGAGGGATCCCTGGAGATCGGGGCTCCTGCGTCAGGTCGATGATGGTCGGGACGAGGGCTCGATGTTTGTCTCCAAGTCAAACCCCACAGGGGCAGTGCTCGATTTCTGGGGTATTGGTATCCATGGTGGAGCGGACAGCGGAGCGGTTAGAGGTGAGGAGGTGGAGAGCCGGGAGCCGAAGTTGGCCGGGTCTGGGCACTAGTGGTAGCGATATTGTTTTTGTTAGTGGTGGTGGTCCCTTCGCATGGTGGAGACACCGGGGAAGAGTGAGGCGAAGGTGTTTACCATTCTAGGGTTCCGGCCAAATTTAGGATTAGGGTTAGGGTTAGGGTTTCTGAAATTGGGAATTAGGATTGGGGATTTTCATGAATTAGGGTTAGGGATTGTACATTGCCGTCGATTGTATCGGACATGTGTCCGTGGTTTTGGGATGAAGTGTCAGGGTATGTCCGATACGGCATGGGAAAATATATATGGAATAATATTAGAAGGAAAGTAGATGGACACGGACACGATCCATAATGGATGTAGTGGTTGATCGTGAACACGGGACACGATGTACGGCATAATTGGTTGTGGCTAGGGATTTTGAGTTGTAGTAGATACGAGAAATTAGGAGGAAGATGTAATGCCCCGCTCCGCACGGCACATTACGCTGAGACGTTGACTCAACGAGTCGCATTGACCGAATGAAATGTATCGATGCGAATCGATACAAGAGTTACGTTGTACCGAGCAATTGTATCGAACTAAGTTGATGCGAAGAGTTGTATTGTCCCAAAGAATGTATCGAGTTGAATCGATGCGAAGCGCCGCATTGCCCCGAAAGATAAGTGCATTGAGACGGCTCGAAGATTCTATGAAATCGAATCGACCAAGGCGCAAATCTGAATCGATACAAGTATTGATTTTAGTTGGTTTCATGTGCAGGTTATACGTTTACGCTGAAATATTAAAGGTCGACATTTTGCCTTATTCAGTAAGGGGTCCGCGAAACCAATCATCGCCTTGCGACGGACTAAGGCGTTGGCATGGTAAGACAAATCGGACGTATAATTCAATGAAGCACGAAGTGCTCGAATGGCTAAGTCAGGAGAGTTGGCCGTGCAACGAAGTTATGAAATCGAGCCGCATTGGCTCGGCAAAACGACAAGGCGTATCGACTCAAGATAGGAGGATTGACTCTTCTTTTTACTCCTTTATGTGTATGCTAAGTTAACCTATCGAGGCCACAGGCGTGGTCCGATCGGAAGATAAATCATAGTGTGTGTCGAACACTAGTTAGAACAATTGAAATGAAACGTGCATCAAATGTACGAGTCGCTATGGAACATTGGATATCGCAAAGGCGAGCGCCTCGGTGCGCAAGCCGCAAGAACATGGGATAACTGTATTCGGCGAGTGCATTCGTGCACGAGCCATTCTGTGCCTTCGCACACGAGTTAGAAGGGCTAGCACATTAAAAGACAATAGGCGAGCGCCCTAGCGTGCAAGCCATGTACATTGAACACTACGGCATAGAACATGGAAATACGACTTCGATGCGTGCAACAATTTCACGACGCGAAGGAAAGATAATAAATATTTCGAAACGTGCCTACGTGCACAAAATCATAAAAGATGGCTTCGTTGCGAAAGAATATAGTTGTGGCATGAATGTGACGGAACTGTCAGATATGACATGATGCCTCGAAAGGTGTTCGGGACCTTCGGGTCGTTCGATTGACGAACATTGAGTTGAGGCATGATGCCATTGAACATTGAAACCAAGTATGAAATGTAAGATCATAGAAAGTTAATGAAAGAAATACGAGATGATAAAGTCTGAGTCTCGGACTCAAGACTATGTTTGGTTGTTTGATAAAGTCTGAGTCTCGGGCTTAAGACTATGTTTGGTTGTTTGAAAATAGGGCGTTGCATGGTCGAATGGACTTGAGATAATTGTGATAATCTTCCGTGTACGGAACGTTCCCCCCGAACGGGCTGCGCCGGGGCACTGGGATCGTTCGGCCTAGGAGGGATATAATCTTTGATAGGCGCACATCCGTAAGACGATTAGCGACCGCTTAGCAAGATATGAAAAGCCACAAATAATGGTATACAGCGATAGATCTCCGTAATTGTGACAGCAACCCAATACAAGAGGCGCCGGGCTACCCAATTCGAGAAAGAAAAGGAAGAGAGAAAAGAAAGAAAGAAAGAAAGAAAAGAAAGAAAAGAAAGAGAGAAACGAAAGAAAGAAAAATGCCTTTAGTCCATTCTGGCGCGGATACGCCAAGACCTTCATATAGTTAAGGAACGACGGGTTAAAAGTGCAGGCGTGTATGTATCCTATTGTCACGCCCCAGAACCAGAATACTGGAGAGCGGGGGCGAACATAGCCAGCTACGTATATTAAAATGAAGTCCATCTCGCTATACGGTCACGGCTGTCTAGATATGAGGGTTTACTACAAGCCAACAGTCTCTTAAGGTCAAGCCTACTGTCTCAATCTCAAGCAAATAATATAATCACAAGATGTTTGACCACCAAACATATATAATAAAAGGCGTCCCAAATATTACATATCAGCTGATTATGAAGCTAGTCGTACAAAAAGTGAGGACTAGCAAGAGTTAAGTCATACATGATCAACCCTAGGATTTGTTAATCATGTTTATAGCCCATAGGTAGACAGTAAGTAAAAGTGCATCGAGCTAACAGGTGCTCGTCGGCTAAACGCCTCAAAAGAATAAATTTACAATAGAGTGAGCGAAACAAAATAGAAAACCCACTCGTAGCCCGGGTTCCTTCTAGTCGCCACCATCGGGCTGGAGGTTCGGTAGATCCTCGGAAGCTGCTCTGAAATCTGGCCACACAAAACCAGCTGGGTCAAACCCCAGAAAGAGTAAGTGCCACAAAGGAGGCCACAAAATAAGAACAAAAGCCAGCATATCAGAACATAAGAAAATGAAAGAAAAGTACAAGTAATAAAGAGCACGTCAGGACAATAAGCGACTAGGGACGTGGAACCATTCTGGGAGCCAGGTTACAACCCGTAAACCTAACAAGGACCGGGGTTGTAATCCTTTGCCTGAATATCTCCTTGTCTCTATCCATTTATTGTTAAAGCAAGTAAAACAATCATGTTCAGGAGTAACAGGGTACAGGGACTAGACAAGACTTAGACAAGGCTGGACTCCATCCATTCACAAGCGGCCAAGTAATTACTACGGCTTACTACTTAACTAACTAGGGTTATCACAAGCCTTAATTACTAACAAGATGCAATAAAAATTTCCCAGTCCCAAGTCCTGCAGACCATCCATTTATCCTTCCGCGGGTTGAGAGTATGGTTGGGTATATCGCCCCGGAGACGATATACCCTTAGGTGACTTAGAGGGTGCAACACATGACAGTGTGCTGGAAATGTGCTCTACTCATCGGCAAGCTACAAGTCCAATTAAAAGCGCCCAGATAACAAGATTGCCTGTGACTGGAAATTCTCCATGAACTATAGTTAGATCTAGTCATTAGCCTAATCCATGTTCAGTACGAATCCCTGACCGTGGGAACCAGGGAGTCACGTCCTAGACATGATGCAAGACAAGACAAGTGGATTGCACAAGCAAGCAAGCAGGAACACCCACGGTGTCAAGTTGATTATACGAGTCAAGTTAGCCGTCGCAACAGCATCAAGATAAATCATGTCAGGGTACTTGTCAGGAGTGCGCCACGACGGGCCACTATCATGTCAGGTTGGTCATGTCAGGAGTGCACCACTACGGGTCACTGTCGTGTTATGCTAGTTCCTTGTCATACCATGCCATGTACAATAGTCATTCCAAACATATTAAGTAAAATCAAGTTCAAGACAAAAGGCGTAAGGATATAAAATGGGCGTAAAATATCTAATAAAATATCAATATACATGACTATAGAAGAGCCAGGCTTAAGGAAAAATAAAACCCAATCTCCATGATTGGACAGATTGCGCAAGGGTCCCTGGGGTCGGGTTGCGCAGGAGTGGATGGTGCAGGAATGGTTGGCGCAGGAATGAACTGCGCAGGAATGGTTGGCGCAGGAATGAACTACACAGGAATGGTTGGCGCAGGAATGAACTGCGCAGGAATGGTTGGTGCAGGAATGAACTGCGCAGGAATGGTTGGCGTAGGAATGAACTGTGCAGGGGTGGAGTGCGCAGGAATGAACTACGCAGGGGTGGAGTGCGCAGGGTCCAAGCGCGCAGGGTTAGATTGTGCGGGAGCCAACCGCGCAGGGGTGAGCTGCGCAGGGGGCTGAGCGCAATTCGCCAAGGGGCAAGCAGCGCGGTCGACGCTGCGCTAAAGAGCGCAGGCCGAGAGGGGATGCGCAGTCCAGCACTGCGCTAAAGAGCGCAGGCTGCAGTCTGCTACTCCAGGCCGAGAGGAACTCTTCAAGAACACCAAAGTTTAAATCTTCATATCATAGTCAAATCAAAACCAAATCTAGATTTCCAAGGGTCTAACTTGAGTAAAATTGAATTCTCTTCCACATGGAAGCATCAAAACCCACAAAAATCCAACCAAAATAGATCAAAACCATGTAAATCCGAAAATAGAGAAACTTAGATCTAGAACAATGGAGACTCCAAATCATAAAATGTCAAGTTCTAATGTTAATCTCCATGGCCTAATCTAGCTAATGGACAAATAAAAAGTGGTTCTCATGTGGTGGCAAGGTGCACTTGCCTATGGGTGGAGTGTTGTGTAGAGGAAGGAAGAAGAAGAAGAAGAAATTAATTGAGGGAAGTAATGAGGAGAGAGAGTGTTAGGTGGGGATAATAAAGAGGGTGGGTTGTGGTGGAATGAGGGTTGAACATAGGCTAAGGTGTTCCAATGCATGTTAAACCAAACCAAACCAAATCAAACCAATTCCTCCACAAAATAAACCGAGCCAGGTAAAACCCAATTACGAGAACCAAAATCTGCAAGTCAAGCCAATTACAAGTACATGCCAAATCCGAAAAAATAAATATAGGTCTGAAATACATGCAAGCTTGACAAAATACGTATTCAGAATATGGGTGTTACAACTCTACCCACCTTAAAAGAATTCCGTCCTCGGAATTTAATTAAGAGGCTAGAGAGACAAGGACAAGCTATATTAATCACAGGCAAGCTATAACCAGGCAAGCAATCAGACAATCATACATGCAAGGAAGGGATGGAAAACATAAGGCATAAGAAAGATATTATACCTTACGAGTCAAACAGGTAGGGATATCGCGATCGGATATCATCCTCACGCTCCCACGTTGACTCACCCAGAGAGTGATGACCCCAAGCAACATGGACTAAACTAATAGTCTTGTTCTTGAGTATCTTCTCCCTCCGGTCCAATATAGACACGGGCCTCTCCTCATACGAAAGGTTGGCACCAACAACCAATTTCGAATGGTCTAGGATATGGCTCGGGTCCGGGACGTACCGTCGTAATTGGGACACATGGAATACATCATGCACCTAAGTTAGCGACGACGGAAGAGCAAGACGATAGGATACATCTTCTACTCGCTCCAGGATATCGAACGACCCTATATACCTAGGACTAAGCTTTTCCCGCACGCCAAAACGAATGACGCCGCGGTTAGGCAAGATCCTAAGGAATACATGGTCGCCGATAGCAAACTCTAAGGGTCGCCGATGAGCATCGGCCCAATGTCGCTGGCGATCTTGGGCAACTCGAAGACGATCTCTGATCCTTCTGACCACTTCAACTGTCTGGGCAATCATTTCTGGATCGAGCATCTGCCTCTCTCCAACATCATCCCATGCTAGCGGGGATCTGCACTTCCTTCTGTACAGAGCCTCGAATGGTGCCATCTGGATGCTGGCCTGGAAGCTATTGTTGTACGAGAACTCCACCAGATGCAGGTGATCTTCCCACGAACCACCGAAGTCAAGGGTACAAGATCTCAGCATGTCTTCAAGAGTCTGGATTGTGCGTTCTGACTGACCATCTGTCTGCGGATGATATGCTGAACTGAACTGGAGACGAGTTCCCAAACTCTCTTGCAAGCTACACCAAAAGTATGATGTAAACCTTGAATCTCGGTCCGAGGTGATACTGACGGGCACACCGTGAAGCCTGACAATCTGCCTGAGGTACATCTCTGCCAACTGAGCCGTAGACTGACCAACTCTGAAGGGAAGAAAGTGAGCCACCTTCGTGAGCTTGTCAACTATAACCCAAATAGCATCTCGACCAGCTGGGGATCTAGACAATCCAGTCACAAAATCCATGGTCACATGCTCCCACTTCCATTCTGGAATCGACAAGGACTGAAGAAGTCCAGCGGGCCTCTGATATTCAGCTTTAACCTGCTGGCAAACCAAACACCGAGAGACAAACCGGTCTATCTCCCTCTTCATGCCATTCTACCAAAAATGCTTACGGATATCACGGTACATCTTTGTACCACTAGGATGAATAGAATACTGCGAGCTGTGAGCTTCTGCCATGACCTCCTGTCTGATATCTCTACTGGGTATACAAAGACGAGTGCCATGTCGAAGCGTACCATCTTCATGGATACATAACTCTGGCCTTCTTCCTGCCTCACACTCTGCTCTGAGCTGCTGAAGCTTGGAATCTGTAGACTGCGCCACTCGGATCCTCTCAACTATGCTGGACTGAACTTGTAGACTGGCCATCAATGCCACGCTGGTAGGAAGAACTACTTCAATTCCCATCTTCTAAAAATCTGCCAATAACTTTGGTTGCGCCGTCAGGAAATAAACTCCGGCTCTCCGGCTCAACGCATCTGCTACAACGTTGGCCTTTCCTGGATGATACTGCAAGTCCACATCGTAGTCTACCAATAGCTCAAGCCATCTTTTCTGCCGCATATTAAGGTCCTTCTGGGTGAAAACATACTTCAGGCTCTTGTGATCAGTAAATATCTCCACTCTATCTCCGTACAAGTAGTGCCTCCACAACTTAAGTGCAAACACTACTGCTGCTAGCTCCAAGTCATGGGTCGGATAACTCTTCTCATGGTCACGAAGTTGGCGTGATGCATAAGATATTACCTTTCCATGCTGCATCAAGACACACCCCAATCCTCTGCCTGAAGCGTCGCAATAAACTGTGAATCCTCCGGTCCCATCTGGAAGTGTGAGAATAGGAGCCATTATCAAACCTCGCTTCAACTTCTCAAATGATTCCTGGTACTCTGCTGTCCAAGCAAACTGTACATCCTTGCGGGTCAACTGGGTCATCGGCACTGAAATCCTGTAGACTCTCTCTGATACTGGTGTTGTCCCGGGGATCAAGTCTATAGTGAACTCGATCTCCCGCTCTGGCAGCATCCCTGGAAGTTCCTCTGGGAAGACATCTGGAAATTCTTCAACTATCCTGGGCAACTGCACTGCTGCTACTGCCATCCGCAATACTGGAGAAGATGGCTCCATCGCGCCTCTGGAAAAGGAAAACTCTGGCTCGCCTGGAATGCTGAAAACAACTCTGCCAACATGGCAGTCTATCCTAGCATACTGGTTCCTTAACCAATCCATGCCTAGGACTACATCATAGTCTGCCATAGGGAATTCTATAAATCTAGCGGGGAACTCTCTACCGCTAACTATGATCCGACACGAGGAAAACACTCGATCTACTCCCACAAGACCATTACCAGTAAGTATATTGAGCCTTACTGATAATGACTCTGGCTCCAATCCTATCCGTGTTGCGAATCGTGCAGACATGAATGAATGCGATGCACCAGAATCAAATAATGCCAAAGCTGGAGAGGAGTTGACGAGAATAGTACATGCCACTACCTCACCTGGTGCAACTTTTTCTTCCATAGCCATCATCATGGCCTGACCTCTAGCTGCGGGTCCCCTCTGCTGGAAACCTCTCTGCCTGCTCTGCACTGGAGCCTGGGCACACTGCTGCTGGAATGCCTGGGCCTGAGACAACAATGGCCTCGGGTACTGCTGCTGCTGCATAGGTGCTGGTCCCCTAACCGATGGACTGGTTAGGCTGGAAGAGGACGAACTACCCCTATTCGGGCAGGCTCCTATCTTGTGATCTGCCGCTCCACAAGCTAGGCACAATCCTTGTGCCCTACGACAATCTGCCACTACATGGCCTGGCTTCCCGCAATGTGAACATCCCATTGCGAAAGTCTGCTTCTGCTTCTGCTGCTACGGGTACGTCGGGGTCGAATGCTTAACCGGCGTTACTGAGGCCGCCCGCCTCGGAGTTCCAATGGTCAAACTTCTAGCTGCTGGGGCTGGAGCTGATGATTGGTGCATCTGACTGTGGGACCTCTTCCTACCTCCGGTCCTATCCACAATCCTCTGGGAGGTGTACTCATGCCTCCTAGCTGCCCTCAATACTGCATCGAACGTCTGGTGCTCAACTGCCAACAAAATCTCCAAATGCAGCCCCTGCTGGAACCGCTGGGCCCTATCAAACTCGGTCGCCACCAAGGTGGGGGCAAACCTACTGAGCCTAGAAAACTCAGTCGCATAGCCATCGACCATTCTGCCTCCTTACTTCAAGTTGGTAAATCTGGTCTGCAAGTCGTACCGAGCCACAGCATCGAAATACTTCGTCTGGAATCTCTCTCTAAACACTGCCCAAGTAATGGGTGCCACTAATCCCATGGCTTGCGCCGTCCACCAACTGCGAGCTAAGTCCAACAACTGCAGGCGTACCATCGCCACCTTCTCATTCTCAGGTGTCCTAGCTGCTTCCAGAACCACCTCGGTATCCTGAAGCCAAGCGTCCACGACAATCGCATCTTCATTGCCGTCGAAGAATGGAGGGTTCAGGCGCTTGAAGCTGTTGGCCGCGCTGTTCCCTGGATGACCGCCTCTGGTCAAAGCATCTGCCACAGTCTGGTGCAAGGCGTCTCCTCTGCGATCCTGGGAAGTTATCAAGGTCCTGATGAGACCTACCAAGGTGCCATCATCCAGCTCAGCAGGCTGAACGGGTTGAACTGGGGGCTCTCCTCCAGGAGGTATAACTCTGGAGGCAACTCCGGAATGCTGGGCTTGATCTCCAGGTTGCTGGTCCACGGGAGGTGCTCCACCTTGCTGATCGACGGGGTCAGGTACAGTGCCACTGAAGAAGACGACACAGGGAAAACAATAAGGAAGGACCAGGATAGATCAACGATACAAGCATGTGATCAAGTCAAGATTCTCAGAGATTCAGAGGATATGAACGGAGATCAATGACGAATAATGATTGAGACACCTATCGATAAACCCTCACATTTCTTGATTGACAAGACCTGCATGGGCCACCACTTAAACCATGTCACGCCCCAGAACCAGAATACTGGAGAGCGGGGGCGAACATAGCCAGCTACGTATATTGAAATGAAGTCCATCTCGCTATACGGTCATGGCTGTCTAGATATGAGGGTTTACTACAAGCCAACAGTCTCTTAAGGTCAAGCCTACTGTCTCAATCTCAAGCAAATAATATAATCACAAGATGTTTGACCACCAAACATATATAATAAAAGGCGTACCAAATATTACATATCAGCTGATCATGAAGCTAGTCGTACAAAAAGCGAGGACTAGCAAGAGTTAAGTCATACATGATCAACCCTAGGATTTGTTAATCATGTTTACAGCCCGTAGGTAGACAGTAAGTAAAAGTGCATCGAGCTAACAAGTGCTCGTCGGATAAACGCCTCAAAAGAATAAATTTACAATAGAGTGAGCGAAACAAAATAGAAAACCCACTCGTAGCCCGGGTTCCTTCTAATCGCCACCATCGGGCTGAAGGTTCGGTAGATCCTCGGGAGCTGCTCCGAAATCTGGCCACACAAAACCAGCTGGGTCAAACCCCAGAAAGAGCAAGTGCCACAAAGGAGGCCACGAAATAAGAACAAAAGCCAGCATATCAGAACATAAGAAAATGAAAGAAAAGTACAAGTAATAAAGAGCACGTCAGGACAATAAGCGACTAGGGACGTGGAACCATTCTGGGAGCCAGGTTACAACCCATAAACCAAACAAGGACCGGGGTTGTAATCCTTTGCCTGAATATCTCCTTGTCTCTATCCATTTATTGTTAAAGCAAGTAAAATAATCATGTTCAGGAGTACCTGGGTACAGGGACTAGACAAGACTTAGACAAGGCTGGACTCCATCCATTCACAAGTGGCCAAGCAATTACTACGGCTTACTACTTAACTAACTAGGATTATCACAAGCCTTAATTACTAACAAGATGCAATGAGAATTTTCCAGTACCAAGCCCTGCAGACCATCCAGTTATCCTTTCGCGGGTTGAGAGTATGGTTGGGTACATCGCCCCGGAGACGATATACCCTTAGGTGACTTAGAGGGTGCAACACATGACAGTACGCTGGAAATGTGCTCTACTCGTCGGCAAGCTACAAGTCCAATTAAGAGCGCCCAAATAACGAGATTGCCTGTGACTGGAAATTCTCCATGAACTATAGTTAGATCTAGTCATTAGCCTAATCCATGTTCAGTGCGAATCCCTGACCGTGGAAACCAGAGAGTCACGTCCTAGACATGATGCAAGACAAGACAAGTGGATTGCACAAGCAAGCAAGCAGGAACACCGACGGTGTCAAGTTGATTATACGAGTCAAGTTAGCCGTCGCAACAGCATCAAGATAAATCATGTCAGGGTACTTGTCAGGAGTGCGCCACGACGGGCCACTATCATGTCAGGTTGGTCATGTCAGGAGTGCACCACTACGGGTCACTGTCGTGTTATGCTAGTTTCTTGTCATACCATGCCATGTACAATAGTCATTCCAAACATATTAAGTAAAATCAAGTTCAAGACAAAAGGCGTAAGGATATAAAATGGGCGTAAAATATCTAATAAAATATCAATATACAGGACTATAGAAAAGCCAGGCTTAAGAAAAAATAAAACCCAATCTCCATGATTGGACAGATTGCGCAAGGGTCCCTGGGGTCGGGTTACGCAGGAGTGGATGGCGTAGGAATGGTTGGCGCAGGAATGAACTGCGCAGGAATGGTTGGCGCAGGAATGAACTGCGCAGGAATGGTTGGCGCAGGAATGAACTGCGCAGGGGTGGAGTGCGCAGGGTCCAAGCGCGCAGGGTTAGATTGCACGGGAGCCAACCGCGCAGGGGTGAGCTGCGCAGGGGGCTGAGCACAATTTGCCAAGGGGCAAGCAGCGCGGTCGGCACTGCGCTAAAGAGCACAGGTCGAGAGGGGATGTGCAGTCCAGCACTGCGCTAAAGAGCGCAGGCTGCAGTCTGCTACTCCAGGCCGAGAGGAACTCTTCAAGAACACCAAAGTTCAAATCTTCATATCATGGTCAAATCAAAACCAAATCTAGATTTCCAAGGGTCTAACTTGAGTAAAATTGAATTCTCTTCCACATGGAAGCATCAAAACCCACAAAAATCCAACCAAAATAGATCAAAACCATGTAAATCTGAAAATAGAGAAACTTAGATCTAGAGCAATGGAGACTCCAAATCACAAAATGTCAAGTTCTAATGTTAATCTCCATGGCCTAATCTAGCTAATGGATAAATAAAAAGTGGTTCTCATGTGGTGGCAAGGTGCACTTGCCTATGGGTGGAGTGTTGTGTAGAGGAAGGAAGAAGAAGAAGAAAAAATTAATTGAGGGAAGTAATGAGGAGAGAGAGTGTTAGGTGGGGATAATAAAGAGGGTGGATTGTGGTAGAATGAGGGTTGAACATAGGCTAAGGTGTTCCAATGCATGTTAAACCAAACCAAACCAGCTTTCATGCTGGGTGCATGCGAGGACGAACGTACTGATCCCCCACCAGCTTTCATGCAGGGTGCAGGGAATGGATTGTTCACGGGGAATCTTCACTTGATCGCGTAGAGGCAAATAGAATGCCATAGCGTTTGAAGCATGCGATCGCATTGACGCTCGGACTTGCAACAAGATTGATGCGGTCAAGATATAGAAGGCATGATGTATGGAACGGTAAAATCCTTTATGGGCAATAGAGAACCTGAGTGTTGTAGCCAATCTGGTAATATTGTTAGGCTATCGAAAGCTTTTGTAATCTCAGTTCGAATATCAATAAAGAGAATTGTTTCATATACTCTGTTTTTCTTTCGTTGTTAATATCAACTCAAAGATAACTATTTGAGAACTTTTCATCTTGCCTTACACGAGCGCAACTCCAGGCTCGTGCAGCATCACGACCCCTGCGAGGATGATGATTCAGTGATTTCGGGTCAAGGCGTGACAAATTGGTATTAGAGCTTTAGGCACAATTTCCTCAGGACGCTTGCTTTGTTTCAATTCTAAAGAGTTGCCCACCACCTATCAAATCACTCTTGACTCTACTCGATGCCGCACAGGATGTTCCATACAATAAGTCTAATACAATCATGTAATTTTTTCGCATGGTGTTTTAGAAATTACATGATATTTGCTGGAAAAGTCGTGAAAGGTTTGTTGCTGCAAGTGCAACAAGTCGCGAGATGTGAATTCAAAAATTTGCTGCTGCGAGTGCAACACGTCGTGAATTATGAATTGAGATATTCGTTGTTTGCAACGATCGATATGAAACATATTGGTTGCACAATGAAAGTCATGGAATATTGCTGCAGCAATTGCCATGTGTTGATTGTAATGGTGCGTTAAAGAGAAAATGAAAGTTGATATTGAATGTGTCGAACGGATTCACATATTGATTTTGAATGCGCGTTGCGATGAAAGTGATAAGTCAATATCGAATGTGTTGAACGGTTTGAGCATTGACTTTGAATGTCGGGAGTAAATCGTTGCACGAGTGTACTAGATGTAGAAAATAACTCGTTGCACGAGTGCAATGAATGTCGAAAATAAGTCGTTGCACGATATACAATGTGTGTCAGAAGTAAATTGTTGCACGTAGTACAATGCATGTCAAAGTAATCGCTGTACGGAGTACAAGGATATTGGAAATAAATTGTTGCACGAGATATAATGGAAGGAACTAAAATGTGTAAATCGATAGAAACAAAATTAGTTCGGTTGCGCACCGAGCTTGTGTTGGCAAATGAATACATTGGCTGAGTTGTGTCGGATTTTGATTGATCAAAAAGTTACGATTGTGATCGACATGATCACTACGAAAATCGTGAGTCGGAAGAGATTGTTGGTTCATAGTGATTATAATGCGAGGGAAATGACTCGATTTCCGAGTGGTATATGCCATACCACGTATGCGATAAATAACTCGATTCTGAGTGGTATATGATATACCACTTGTGCGATAAATTACACCGACATGTTGTGAGAATTGTGGAAGATTCGTCTGTAACGGACGGGATAGCACCGAGACTCGATTGAGAATTTGTATGACGACATGTTTATGCAAGTGTTCTTCGATGATTGGTTAGAACGGTAAGGCGGGACTTGTATCATTGAATGATACGTCGATTGAAAATTTATGTGTCAGTCGAATGACGGAAACTAGCAAAACGATTATGTCTTGAGGCAACAATAGGATCAGCGGGATAGGAAACTTGAAACATTGTAATCGAACTGCCCGACTTGCGAGCTCGATGAAAATATTCGCGATACAAATTATAATCGGATCGCACAATGTACGACTACGGTGAAGAGTTGGTTGATGCGAATAAATAGTGTCCAAAAGATAGTTGGTTACGTTACAGCGAAACTTATTTGAGTACGACTGAAAAACACATAAAACTTAGAGGGCGAGATCGTATGACTTGAGGGTTCGATGTTGGATAATCGGTAACTCAGTTACGCGATCAAAGTATAGCAGGATACGGCGAATCGGAAAACGAGTTGATGCATATGGAAAGTTCGTTGCGAACTTGGATGTATGCGATGCGAGTTAAGTTGACGTTGGAACGGATTCGAAGTCGACCCTCTTGCTATCGAAATTGGTATGAACTATCAAAATCGATACGCCAAGAAACGTAAGCACGATATGAGAAAACACAATAGGGTAGGCCTATGATATCGAGATTTTCGGAAATAACAATACGAGAATGAACGAACTAGTTGATCATGAACTTTGTGATTGATCAAGACGATACTTTAAGTTATCGATGATTGTTTGATGCGTATAGCATCTCGTGTGTCGATCGCAAAATAAGATAGACTCGAACTCGATACGAGTATATGTTTCGTAAATTGCGGAATCATCGACGGTAGTGCATGACTTTACTCGGAGGATAGTTGCGCATCAGTTGTGCCGATAGAAATAGTTTTGTCCGAAATTGGATAGTCGCATAGAAATCGTCGGAACATGATTTGGCTCTGAAATAAGATATTGCATGGTTCATAGTAAACTGTCCTTCAATGATGATCCACAATTATCGAGCATAGCTTCGGGGCAGCTGACCCTAGAAGACTTGACCGCCAAATCAAATTAAATATACAGACCGTAAGATGATCTATGTGATGTCGCATATGAAATTGCATCGATAACAAATATTATGTAGTGCATGTTGTCGATAAGTCTAGGCGATCAAAAATTGTTGGAAAATTTTTCGATTAAGAATGATGTAGCTAGATTTTGAGTATTCGTCGGATGAATGCTTGAATGGTTATGTTGGTCGACGATCGAAATAGGAATTCACCAACGGACTTGGTGATTTGGATAGGCAATTGTGAGGATCGTGCTATATGCACGAGAGAGAACGATAAAGGAATGACTTATGAGTTATGTCGTTAGAATTGGATTCACCTTGCAATTGAGCTTGCGTGAATCAGACTTATATTTGATGTTGCAAGACGAACGAGTTTAGGATTTGGCTAGAAACTTTCTACTCGGTAGGATGTAAGACGCGTCGTAAAGACCTTCGTGTTAAGGCGAATCGTTGTCTTGAGCATTGTCGACTCGAATTAAACTTAGTATTGGATAGATTGTGGCCTTTGTACAATATCAATTTAAAAGTTGCGTCGGAAGAATTTAAGCGCGGTGTCTAAGTTAGTAACCTAGCGGGCGTAGTCCTGAATGTTGATGCATTTGCAAGTCAACAAAGAAAATTGTGTCGAGATAAGTTGCATAGCCAGACTTCAGAAATAGTTGGGTGGCGAATTCGAATGCAAGGCGTTGTGGAGGATCATTGCGATCGAATGTGCGACGGCTCGATACAACTTATAGGATTGATAGTCCATACGAAACATACGAAATGAGAAATGCGATTTTGAATCGCGTCGCGTGCATAGACTCTATTGAATGAATCACGTATGTATCGAATATACGTATGCGATAAAATTTTGAGAACAGTTGCTAAAGATAAGTCCGATCGAGAGTACGGGATGGCAAGCATAGGATTGAAATTACTTGTTAGCTTTGTTCCAATTTGCTACCACTGAACTTGGTCGAAATATATATATCTTTGGGACGCCTTGAATATAGGTACGAATCCAAATCGAGTTGTATAAAATTTAAATCGAGCTGCAGGAAAGACTTTGGAATGTTAATGAAAAGTTTGCAAGATAGTGTGAAACTGAACAACATTGGTGGGACGAGATCGTGAAACGATCTATAAAACACTTAATCAGAGTGTTGGTTTTGGTTCGAGGACTAACCATATTTTGAGTGGTATATTCTGTAATGTCCCGCTTCGTACGGCGCATTACGCTGAGACGTTGACTCAACGAGTCGTATTGACTGAATGAAATGTATCGATGTGAATCGATACGAGAGTTACGTTATCCCGAGCAATTGCATAGAACTAAGTCGATACGAAGAGTTGCATTGTCCCAAAAAATGCATCGAGTTGAATTGATGCAAAGTGCCACATTGCCCCGAAGGATAAGTGCGTTGAGACAGCTCGAAGATTCTAGGAAATCGAATCGACCAAGGCGCAAGTCCGAATCAATGCAAGTATTGATTTTAGTTGGTTTCATGTGCAGGCTATACGTTTACGCTGAAATATTAAAGGTCGACATTTTGCCTTATTCAGTAAGGGGTCCGCGAAACCAATCGTCGCCTTGCGACGGACTAAGGCGTTGGCACGGTAAGCCAAATCGGACGTATAATTCAATGAAACATGAAGTGCTCGAATGGCTAAGTCAGGAGAGTTGGCCGTGCAACGAAGTTATAAAATCGAGCCGTATCGGCTCGGCGAAACGATAAGGCATATCGATTCAAGGTGGAAGGATTGACTCTCTTTTTTACTCCTTCATGCCTAAGTCAGAATATATCATTGTATGCTAAGTTAACCTATCGACGCCACAGGCATGATCCGATCGGAAGATAAATCGTAGTGTGTGTCGAACACTAGTTAGAACAATTGAAATGAAACGTGCATCAAATGCACGAGTCGCTATGGAACATTGGATATCGCAAAGGCGAGCGCCTCGGTGTGCAAGCCGCAAGAACATGGGATAACTGTATTCGGCGAGTGCATTCGTGCACGAGCCATTCCGTGCCTTCGCGCACGAGTTAGAAGGGCTAGCACATTGAAAGACAATAGGCGAGCGCCCTAGCGCGCAAGCCATGTACATTGAACACTAAGGCATAAAACATGAAAATATGGCTTCGATGCGTGCAACAATTGCACGACGCGAAGAAAAGATGATAAATGTGTCGAAACGTGCCTACGTGCACAAAATCATAAAAGATGGCTTTGTTGCGAAAGAATACAGTTGTGGCATGAATGTGACGGAACTGTCGGATATGACATGATGCCTCGAAAGGTGTTCGGGACCTTCGGGTCGTTCGATTGACGAACATTGAGTTGAGGCATGATGCCATTGAACATTGAAACGAAGTATGAAATGTAAGAACATAGAAAGTTAATGGAAGAAATATGAGATGATAAAGTCTGTGTCTCGGACTCAAGACTATGTTTGGTTGTTTGATAAAGTCTGAGTCTCAGGCTCAAGACTATGTTTGGTTGTTTGAAAATAGGGCGTTGCATGGTCGAATGGACTTGAGATAATTGTGATAATCTTCCGTGCATGGAATATTCCCTCCGAACGGGCTGCACTGGGGCACTGGGACCGTTCGGCCTAGGAGGGATATAATATTTGATAGGCGCACATCCGTAAGACGATTAGCGACCGCTTAGCGAGATGTGAAAAGCCACAAATGATGGTATGCAGCAGTAGATCTCCGTAATTGGGACAACAACCCACTATGAGAGGCGCCGGGCTACCCAATTCGAGAAAGAAAAGGAAGAGAAAAAAAGAAAGAAAGAAAGAAAGAAAAGAAAGAAAGAAAAGAAAGAAAGAAAAATGCCTTTAGTCCATTCTGGCGCGGATATGCCAAGACCTTCATATAGTTAAAGAAGGATGGGCTGAAAGTACAGGCGCGTATGTATCCTGCGCACATAGATCCTGCTTAGAGAGCACTTATAACATGACAGGAAAGGAATGGGGCATATTCGCCTTGCGTCAGTGCAAGGACGAGTGCGTCGACTTGGTAAGAAGTTCGCGCCACGAAACAAACACGAGATTGCTTGCCTGCTTGCCTATTCAATTCGAATAACATGCTTTACACTTTCGAATATGCCATAACATCGACCCTAAGTAGAATATATCAAGATCATAAGCTAAGTTGCATGATTGAACATAAATACTAAAATGTCGGTTTAGAAAGTTGGTCTTTTCGTCAGTACATACGAGGACGAACGTACTAATCCTCCACCAGCTTTCATGCAGGGTGCAGAGAATGGATTATTCGCGGCGAATCTTCGCTTGATCGTGCAGAGGCAAATGGAATGTTGTAGCGTTTAAAGCGTGCAATCGCATTGACGCTCGGACTTGCAACAGGATTGATGCGGCCGAGATATAGAAGGCATGATGTATGGAACAGTGAAATCCTTTGTGGGTAAGAGAGAACCTGAGTGTTGTAGCCAATCTGGCGTATATTGTTGGGCTATCGAAAGCCTTTGTAATCTCAGTTCGAATATCAATAAAGAGAATTGTTTCGTATACTCTGTTTTTCTTTCGTTGTTAATATCAACTCAAAGATAACCATTTGAGAACTTGTCATCTTGCCTTGCACGAGCACAACTCTAGGCTCGTGCGGCATCACGCCCCCTACGAGGACGATGATTCGGGTGATTCCGGGTCGGGACGTGACAGAAGAGGCCTCCTTAAATAGGCAAGCAACTTCTAATCTGATAAGGCTTAATAGTCATTGTAGATAATTCTTCCCTTTAATTTTAAATTCAAATAAACTTTAAAACAAATTAGTTTAATCAAAATCTATTAGTAGATAATAATATTTAATTTAAATCAATATCAAATTTAAAATAATTCAATCTAATTGAATCTATTAGTAGATAAATATACCAATTTAAATAATCATCTAATTTTATCAAAAGTATAAATTATATAAATTCAAATCGAAATCAAATAACATTTAAACAAAAATCGATCTAATCGCAATCATGTAAATGATTGTCATAAAATATTTAAAGTATATATTCGATATTATCAAACAATTTAAATCATCTACATTGAAATCTAAATCCAATAGTTGATTACTACCGTAATTTAAATAGCGTTTAATATTTTCAATCTAAATTCAAATAAATAGTCATCCTAGTAATTTAAATATAACGATATTATCAAAACAATTTAAAATATATTTTTATAAATCAAAACTTAATTTAAATATACTTTGATAAAATCTTTTATTGTTTCCAAAAATACTTATGATTTTTAAATCCATTTTTGAACCCAATTCCAATAAAATCCAAAATAATAACCAACTTCCTTCAAAATTCCAACAATATAATTGAATAAAATATTTTTATCAAATAAATTAGCACTTCTCAAAATATTTAATTTAAAACTATTTTTGATAAAAGAAAATATCATTCGCGAAGTCTTGACAAAAATTACCTTTAAACACAATAATAAATAAAATAAATAATTTTTTTAAAAAAATTCGGGAAGAGGATTTACAATTATTAATTTCTGGAAAATTAATATGCTATAGATCTATCTCTCAGCTTTCCAAAATATCAAACAGTTCGCAAAACGGATTTCGTGATATCCGAAAATTTCGAAAACAGTGCGACATGTCAATTTTTAGGACAATTAGCACTCAAATAATCTTCCAAAAATTTAATTTCATAATTACAGAAAATAAATTATAGATTTGAAAAGCTAACCTCGATACGGTTCTATAAAAAAACTAGAGGTGAAAGGGAGTCCGAAATTGGTCGCAACGGCCTCGCAAAGTTGTTGTAGCTTCAAAATAAAAACGAGACTGAATTTATGACAAATTTTGGCCTATTCTGGACGAAAAAAGAGGAGTTTTGGGAAGAAAATATCGGAGACGACATAGGTTCAATAGGTATATATAATGGGTAGCAATTATTTATTTATGATTAGATTGAAAGGGTTTTGGTTTTGGGAGAAGAATAATGACTCTTTAGATAGATGGAGATTGACTCAATTTCCTAATTAGGTAAGGATCAAATCCAATGAAAAAATCTTTCCCATAAATTTTAATCAAATAAATCTTTAAAACCTAATTGATAAATCTAATCCAATATTTAGTTACCATACATAATTTAAAATCATATTTGTTTCCATCAAAAATATATTTGCATAAATCCAAATCTTATAAAATATAATTTAGCAAATCTTTTTGTTGGTCAAAGATAATAATCATTAATTTTAAAACTAAATTAATCAAGTCTAAATTTAATAATATCAAATTTTATATATATATATATATATATATATATATATATATATATATATGTATATATATATGTTTTATAAATTCAAATCCAAGAGATAATTGATAATAAATTAAGTATTTCAAAGATATGCTTTCATAAATACAAATCTTGTTTAAAAAATAATTTTGACAAAATCTCTGTCATTCAAAATTACCTATAAACGAAAATATATTATTCCAACACAATGATTTTCAAGAATAAAAATAACATAATAATAAAAAATAATAGTAAAAGTTTTTGAAAATTTGAGAACGTGGCTTACACTCAGGCCAGCGCATCAATGTGAGGAAGAGTGTCGTATATGCCCACCATTCCACGAACACCACCAAGAAGGAAATGCTCTCGCAGGCGATGGGCTTTACTGTTAATGATCCCCCATTTTCGTACTTGGGCTGCCCGATGGTGTATGGCAGGAGGAACACCACTCTGTTCGACGACTTGCTGGGAAAGATCATGAGGAAACTTGAGGAATGGCACAACCGTATTTGTACATTATTTGTGAAGAGCCTTGGGTGCCATTGAAATTGGGAATGAGAAGAAAACTAGGATTTTGATGGAGATCGTGAGGATGGAAATGGTGGAGAAGAAGAAGATGATGAGAAGGAAACTAGGATTTTGATGGAGAGGGTGAGGATGGAGATGGTAGAGAAGAAGAAGAATATGAGAGAGAAACTAGGGTTTTCGGAGAGAGAGAGTAAAAAGTTGAAATGAAGCTGAAAATTTGGGTTTTGTTGGGTTGGGATAGTCCAAAGAGTAAAAAAATTATAAGTCCTGAGTAATTTTTTCTCAAACCTGGACTATCCCTGATCAACTTTTAATATGCCATTATAAATAGCCATATATATATATATATATATATATATATATTAAGGGTCTGCTTGGCAATTGTAGGGATAGCGGTTGTGAGGTGTTTTTAGAGTACCGGTTATGAATGAGAGGTCCGATTTTGGATGGTTTTTAAGTAGCGGCTTTTAAACCAGTCGAGCGGTTCTGAAATTTTTTTTACACGAATAAATTAAAAGGGAAGAGTATCAGTAGTTATAATTATATATATTTTTGTGAGGATATAAATGGAATAAAAAAATAGAGCCGCTCAAAATCCACCGATTTGGGATGTTTATAAAGCCACCCAAAAATATATTACACCAGTTTTGGAGGGTTTTTAAGCAGATCAAAACCGGTGCCTCAAAAAAATTAACAAGCATGGGTTTTCATAAACGATCAGTCCAAAAATACCTCAAAACCGGTGAAAACACCGTTACCAAGCAGACCTAGGGTATCCCATTATCATCGCTATCTGGTTCGTTGGATCAAATTAATTAAGGATCTAGATTAAATCTTAATCTACGAATAAGAAACAAAAAGAAAACCTACCCAACCCAATCCGTCGCCTCCTCCATCCCGCAGGAAACTCCCCTCCTCCTCCAAAACCTCCGCCTCCGCTGCTTCTTTGCCCTCTCTGCCTCCGCTCCTCCTTCGCTGCTCCTCAGCCCGTCCATTGCTCCGTCTCCACTCTTACGCCTCCGTCCTCTCCGCCATTGCTGCTCCTCAGTCCGTCCATCACTCTAGCCTTTCCAACAACTCTCCAGTTGCTGCTGCAATGGTTTCCATTTCTCTTCCGTCCTCAATCGCAACAACCACCACCACCGCCACCATAGCGCCACACCAGCTCCATTCTCTCCCCAGTAAAGTCCGCCCACTCTTTCTTTTCACCCATGTTTTTGTAATTTATGAATCACTGAGGGGGTTGAACTGAATCTTCGTGTAGGAAGGACATTGACGGTGAGAGCAACCGGCACATATGCAAATGAAGGTTTGGTTGTCGTGTCAAAATTTGCTCAACTCCTATTTTATTTAGAAGAACAATCTTCTTTCTTAGAGAATTCTATTTCTTTTCTACCACTAAGGCTCGGGCATCAATCGGCTCTTCGGCATAAAGGGCGCTTCTCAAGCAACGGTGAGCTCCAATTCTCAGACCAAATTTCTATTAACTGGAATACTTGGTTAACATTTGACATTTGCAGTTGCAAGTTACCGAAATGAGAAATCTAAGATAGATGAGTGAGAATACACTAAGGGTCCGCTTGGATTGAGGGTTAAGAGAGTTAAGTGAGGGGAAGTTAAGTGAGGGGAAAATAAAACCATGCTTGGTTTGAGGGTGGGGGTTTAGGAGGGAGAGTTATAGAGGGTTAAGTGAGGGTTTATTTCACCCTCTTTTGTCCATTTTTTTAACCCCCCAAATCGAAGGGTTAAGGAGGGTGATTGAGGGATTTTGTTTAAAAAGTTATAAATATCCCTCATTTGTTCTATAAAATATCATGATTTTTCTCCCATGTTTTTTGTTTTCAACATGTTGCTCCGTACCTTCCTAATTTGTGAAGATATTTTGACAAGTTACAATAAAATTTCAATCAAATTTAATTTTATGACATATGTAATAAGGTTATTTTGGTAACTATCATACTTTTATTAATTATCTTCTCACTCAAAACCTTCAATCCAAGCAAGAGTTATTAAATACCCCTCACTTAACTCTCCCTCCAATCCAAACAAGGTTCTATGTATTGACTCTACTCCCCTCATTTAACCCCACTTAACTCTACTTATTTTTTTCTCCTCAATCCAAGCAGACCTAGGGTCTGCTTGGGTTGAGGGTTAAGAGAGTTAAGTGAGGGAAAGTTAAGTGAGGGGGAAACAAAATCATGCTTGGTTTGAGGGTGTGACTTTAGGAGGGAGGGTTATAGAGGGTAAGTGAGGGTTTATTTCACCCTCTTTTGTCCATTTTTTTAACCCTCGGAGGATTAACGAGGAGGATTGAGGGGTTTTGTTTAAAAGTCATAAATATCTCTTATTTGTTTCATAAAATATCATGATTGTTTTCTCCTTTTTTTGTTTTCAACATGTTAATCCGTAGCTTCCTAATTTGTAAAGATATTTTAACAAGTTCTAATTAAAATTTGGCTTAATTGCAACTTGATATCCTCAACTATTCCGCTTTTTGAACTTGATACCTTAAACTTTGATATGCATCAACTTAATACCATCAACTATTTGAATATTTTCAACTTGATACCCAAAAAATTAAAAATGACAAAATTGCCCTCCTTCCCCACCCAACTCCCATCCTATGGGCTGCCCACCCCCTACCGACTTCGACTGCCCCCTCCTCGGGCTGCCCCCCTTCCCCCCTCTCTTCGTGCGCGACGGTGGCGGCGACGACGACAACGCTAGCGCGCGCGGAGAGGGGGGGGGTCGGGGGGGTGGTATCGGGCAGCTGCGAGGGGAGGGGAGAGAGGGCGGTCAGAGGCGAAAGGGGGCGGCCAAAGGGTTGCAGTCGCGGGGGGAGGGGGAGCGGCGTGCAGCAGGCGGGGTAGGGTGAGGGGGAACCGAGGGAGGAAGGGGGCCGGGGTGCCGGGGGGTGGGGTGGGTGGAGCCGAGGGCGGGGGTGGAGTGCAATCGGCGGGGGGGGGGGGGGTGGGTTGGTGGGTGAGTAGAGGCTGCTGAGGGAGGAGGGGGAAGGGATGGACAGGGAAAATTTGATCCAATTTATTTTTAGGGTATCAACTTGATGCATATTAAAGTTTAGGGTATCAGGATCAAAAAGTGGGGTAGTTGAAGGTATCAAGTTACAATTAAGCCTTAAAATTTCAATCAAATTTAATCTTATGACATATATTATAAGGTTATTTTGATAACTATCATATTTTTATTAATCCTCCTATCACTCAAAATCTCCAATCCAAGCAAGAGTTATTAAACACCCCCCACTTAACTCTCTCTCCAATCCAAACAAGATTTTATGTATTGACTCTACTCCCCGTCACTTAACTCTCCCTCATTTAATCCCACTTAACTCTGCTTATTTCCCCCCCTCAATCCAAGCAGACTCTGAAGGATAGGATAATAAATGAGTGGATCCGTGGAAAGTTAGAGGTGGTGCCACAAGTGAGAGAAAATCGTCTTTGGTGGCTTGAGCACGTGCAATGTAGACTGATAGATTCTTCTATAAGGAGGAGCAATAGTATTATAGTTAATGGAGCTCCTGGGACTAGAAGCAGGCATGCTTAAAGTTTTAAATAAGGATATGGTTTCCAATGGAAGAAGAGGATTCAAATAGCCCGAACCCCAAAACTTAAGGGTAAAGGGGCTTTGTTGTTGTTTTAGTTGCAAGTTACTAGCCCGGGCTATGTAATGTTTTCACCGATTTGCCTTCAAATACCTTCGACTTTCTCACTTTTGAAGGATGCTACCCATTACTATTTTTATTAGCAATTCACTACCATGAACTTTAGACAAGTTTCCTAGGTTAACCTTCATTCACATTTGATTCTCAAACACGACTAATTATGACAATTTTGCCCCCAAAATAGGAAAACCCATCCCCATAAAGTAGAGAATGTGTTTAAGGTAGCAAAGTACTAATAAATATATTATTCGTAGCAATTTGCAAATATGTGAAAATTGAAGCACTTGCATGCAAAGTAACCTTTCTTGTGAGAAGATTTGAGCTCCCCGATAAATACTAGAATTAGAGTTTATGTTGCAGGGACACAAATATGCCACGACATAAATAGACATAGCCATGATACGTAGGATGTTGTATAACAACTAATATGGTAGCAAATATGCTCAACTACCAATTTTTGAGGAAGAGAGTAAATGGTTCAATTGCATTAGCATTTCGTTAGAGGAAGAAGAGTATATCGTCATCATCATCATCATCCAAGCCTTCTTCAATCAGTATGGGGTCGACTATGGAGCATAACAATGCTCCATATTATTTGACAAAGTTTTGTGACCAACTGTCATCCTAATGTCAACCCTCTATATTGTTGCCAACATCCTAGCTAAGATAGCTATGAGCAAGAGAGGGCCATGCCATAATACCTAGGTGGCCATTTGGCAGGTAGACCTACCATTTGGATTGTAGTTTAAGCTCCTGCAACCAAAGAACATCCTCCAAGTTCCCCTAGACTATTAAGAGTCTAAATAGACGAAGAGGTAAGAAGATGCAATTTTCTATAGGAAATTGCATTCGTCTCTTTGACACATTGCACCAAAGAGTGAAGGAATAACAATCCCATGATCTTATAGTTATCTTAAAACATTTTCCTCTCAATCTTACAGGTGTTCTAGGTTCACATACCATCAAATTGAAGGATAATGTTGTAAGATGACTATAAAGCAGCCATGCATTCAAGAGTCAAAATATTTGCGATTAAGAAACATGTCCAGTCAAAGAATGAGAACAACCTATTAAGAATGTTGAGATAAGCTAGGTAGTTCTAAGAAACCCTGACAACAACAAAAGCCTTAGTCTCAGACATTTGGGGTTTAATCACCGAATCCTTTATTTCATTCAGCTATTCATCAATGACAACAACAAAGGCCATATTTTCACTTCCTTGTAGTATCAACTATCAAATCCTTCTTTCCTGCATCAATACCCTTTCTTCTGGTCTACCCATGGTCCTTGTAGCTTCTCTAACTAAGATACCACCACTCCTAACTAACTGGTGCTTCGTATGCTTTGCACATGTCCAAATTTTCCCCAAAAAAACGGAATATTGCAAATATGAGTTGCTTGGACATGTGGGAAATGCCAATTATTGAAAGACCAAATCAAGGTTTTATATACTTGCTACTTAAATGAAAGATTTCCTGAATCAATCACCATGAAACCTCGAAGCAGACATCAACGTTAAATTGTAACTTCCACAGGACTAAGACTATGTCAATAGAATTCTATTCCTACTATACTGGATTACAGTCTATAACATTATACATAACAACCAGTGATTTGTCAGTAACACCATGTTTAAGTTTAATCAAGCCAATAAAAGTAGCTATCGTCTAATTAGCTTGACATTATTATTATTATTATTATTATTTAACTTGACATTTATTATACATTAACATATTTGCCTATCTTCTCTTAGTCATTCTATGTTCTCAGTGAGTAACAAATCCACTGGAAGCATGCCATTTCATGTCAAGAGTTTTAAGTAATTAAGTAAAGCATTCAAAATGATTGATACTTAATAAGCTCTAGGTGATGTTCCTAAGCAGATTTTGTTGAAAGAACTATATGTTGTTATGTTGCTGATAGGAACTCTAGATAAATCATATCTTGGCTTGGACATAAAAGTGATTTCCTTGTGACGACACAAATTTCTGATTTAACTTAGAAACCTCGAGTCATATGACATATCCCCTTTCTCAACTGCCACTTTGGGAAGTTGGACTTTATTTTTCCTTAGACACTACATTTTTTATATGAAATCATAAAATGTTTATTATTTTCTCTCCATATTGACAAGTTTGAAAATTCAACAAAAGGCTGTCTTAGAATTTTGAATCCACCTTGATATAAGCTAACAGTAACAGAAATGTTTTACCATCTCCTCAACGATTCACATAGTCGTCGTGACTCCATCATGCATCCTTAATAGTCTCAACCTAGCTACTATATATATATATATATATATATATATATATATATATATAGAGAGAGAGAGAGAGAGAGAGAGAGAGAGAGAGAGAGAGAGAGAGAGAGAGAGGTGCCTTGCTTCATTCGAGCGAGCATTATTGCACCTTGTACCTTGGGTGATAAAGGGTTGTAGTGCCCTGCATGTGCCTTTGACTATACTAGACAAACCTGTGCTCCACGAATATGTATAAAACACGATTCAGACATGTGACACAAATGACCAATTTTGACGTGTCCTCGTGTATTCAATGTGTCTAGCCGTGTCGAATATACACCACCTTCTTTCCTGCATCAATCCCCTTTCTTCTGGTCTACCCATAGTCCTTAGCTTCTCTAACTAAGATACCACCACTCCTAACTAACTGGTGTTTCGTATGCTTTGCACATGTCCAAATTTCCCCCCAGAAGATGGAATATTGCAAATATGAGTTGCTTGGACATGTGGTAAATGCCAATTATTGAAAGACCAAATCAAGGTTTTATATACTTGCTACTTAAATGAAAGCTTTCCTGAATCAATCACCATGAAACCTCCAAGCAGACATCAATGTTAAATTGTAACTTTCACAGGACTAAAATTACGCCAATATAATTCTATTCCTGCCATACTGGATTACAATCTATAACATTATACGTAACAACCAGTGATTTGTCGGTAACACCATGCTTAAGTTTAATCAAGCAAATAAAAGTAACTATTGTCTAATTAACTTGACATTTACTATACATTAACATATTTGCCTATCTTCTCTAAGTCAGTCTATGTTCTCAGTGAGTGACAAATCCACTGGAACAATAGCATGCCCTTTCATGTCAAGAGTTTTAAGTAATTAAGTACAACATTCAGAATGATTGATACTTAATAAGCTCTAGGTGATGTTCCTAAGCAGGTTTAGTTGAAAGAACTATATGCTGTTATGTTGCTGATAGGAACTCTAGATAAATCATATCTTGGCTTAGGACATAAAAGTGATTTCCTTTGTGACGACACAAATTTCTGATTTAACTTAGAAACCTCGAGTCATATCCCCTTTCTCAACTGCCACTTTGGAAAGTTGGGCTTTATTTTTCCTTATACACACTACATTTTTGATATGAAATCATAAAATGTTTCTTAATTTCTCTCCATTTTGACAAGTTTGAAAATTCAACAAAGGTCCATCTTGAGAAGTTTGAATCCACCTTGATATAAGCTAACAGTACTAGAAATGTTTTTCTATATCCTCAACGATTCGCACGGTTGTCACGACTCCATCATGCATATCCTTAATAGTCTCAACCTATATATTGTTATTTCCGAAACAAATCTAGATGGAAGAACGATCAGAATTTAAGAGATCTCTTGCAAAATAAATTTTGCTCTCTATTATGATCTTATAGGATTTCGGAGACTTCCTGCAAACAAGTTTGCTCTCATAATTGTCTTAAGTTGGGATTTCGGAGACTTCCTGCAAGCAAGTTGCTCTCCTAATTTCCTTAAGTTGGGATTTCAGAGACTTCATGCAAACAAGTTTGCTCTCCTAATTTTTTGAACTGAGTTTCAGTACTTTGGAGATTCCGGCGAACGAGTTCGCTCTCCAAATGTACCTGAACTGAGTCTTAGGATTTTGGAGATTCCGACAAACAAGTTTGCTCTCCAAAATATCCTGCAACCCACCAAGAAGAGAAGAAGAAGAAGAAGAAGAAGAAGAAGAAGAAGAAGAAGAAAGAAAGAGGAGATTTCAACAGCCCTCCTGGGATGATGAAAATCACTGTTGCTCAAAGCAAGATTTGCCTTATGCGATCCGCTTTCAGGAACCAGCAAGTTCTCAAAGAACTTCTGGAACGCTCGTTAGTCAACTTTTTGTGACTCGAACGGGCTTCTTGGACTCAACAGGCTCCTTTTGCTTTCTACTTTGGTGCATCTTACAAAAGAGGCCATGGGGCTCTATATATAGAGTGGAGTGAGACTTCACCTTTTCTCCTATCCGATGTGGGACTAAAATACCAATACTCAAAAATAGAGTTTGATATTTGTTAACTGTTATATTAGAGTTATTAGTTAATGGACTTTAGTCCCACATTGCTTAGAATAATAGGAGAGGGGCTAGCCTCTCCTATATATGTAGTCTTTCTTCATTAATAAAATTATCATATTATTTTCATCTCTACATGGTATCAGAGCCAAAACCGTAGCCGTCATCCACCAATTTCTCTCTCTCACCACAAAACCCTAACCCTAATCACAGCCCCCTCAGCCTATCCACCCCCTTCCCCTTTCCCGCCCCCCTCCTCGCTACTGCTGCTGCTGCTCTCCCTGCCGCTACCACCATCCCCCCTTCCCCTTTCACGCCCCCCTCCTCGCTACTGCTGCTGCTCTCTACCCTACTGCTGCTGCTCTTCGCCACCACCATCCGCCCCACTGTCAGCCGCTCGCCTCCTTTCTGACGACCCCCCCTTCCCCTCCATGGCTCGCGTACAAAACCCTAACCATTTTCCCTTTCCACCAGCTGCTGCCCAACCACTCCAAACCCTAACCTAGTTTCCAAAAAAAATTGTTGGGATTCTCAGAGGATAAACATATGATTGTTTGCTGGAACCTCTGACTCTCAATGATCAATTCTGAAATTTAACAAAGAGCAAACATATGGTTTGTTTTGCATGAATTTTTCTTTTCTTTTCTTTATCTTCACACCAGGATCTAACAGAGGTTAACATGGATTATCTCTCTGTCCTGGCTTTTGATCCACACTCTGCTTCCTATGCACGCGTGTCGGTTCTAGCTCCGTTTTTAGCGCATTGACAGAGTTGATGTGATTATCCAGTTGGAAAGATCAAATCGACAGTCGATTCAGGAATCCTGAAAGATGACAGACACTACGACGAACAGCAGTGCCATCGACACTAGTATTAGCAACACACTAGCAGGACCAACAGGCACTAGCACAACGATTTTCTCTATTCGACTCGTCGATCGACGGTTAGAAGGACCAGAGGGCTACTCGACATGGAGAAAGAAAGTTGAGAAGACCCTTCGAGGAATGCAGTTGTCCAAACATCTGACTGACAACCCTCCAGCAGAAGATTATCCCATATTTGAGCAATGGGAGACAGATGATAGTCGACTGTTTACACAGTTGATGAATTCAATGGAACCATCGGTAGAAGATATGGTTCAGAATACAGACTCCGTGAAGGAGTTATGGGAGGTACTAGCAGCGGCGTTTGATGGAAAATACGATTTGTCTCGTATCTTGACTCGGTCATTGGTGTATACCCGAGCAAATCAGGGAGACAAATCTCATAAGGACCATTTTCGGGCCTTTAAGGCTATGTTTGATAAGATCGATCGCGTACTACCACTTACGTCAGATATTAATGAAGCAAGGGCTTATCTTGCCTCTCTTCGCCCTGATGCGGACTCCGCTCGCTCTCAGATTATTGCTGGATCTGAAGTTCCGTTCCTGTTGGAAGCGCACTATCGTGTCCTTCGGACAACAAAAGTCGTTGAGACCACTCCGGATGATACTCCTGTTGATCGCTCTGCTCTTGGTACAGCTTGTACGAGATTCCGTGGTGGTCGTGGTGCCGACGTGGTGGCTGAAATGCTGGTCGAGATGGGGGACATGGCAATGGCGGTCGTGATGGAGGAAGACCGCGCACCTGCTTTAATTGTGGTCAGTTTGGCCATTTCTACTGACAATGCACTAAATCACCTGCTGCTAATATCACAACTGATGTTCCTGATGATGGTGTCCAATCTGTTCATATGACTTCAGACTCGTATACAAAGTTCCTTGATTTTCAGGCTCAACGTCGTGGTGAAGCTTCTACGTCTGGATCCACAGCTGGATACTCAGCAGCGTGCATAGTAAACCCAAGCAGTGGATAGTTGACTCTGGTGCGTCTTCTCACATGACTGGTGACGTATGTATGATACATAATTATGTTCCTGTCCGTCGTGTTTCTGGCATTACTGTTGCCAATGGAGGTTTCCTGACAGTCCGAGGACGTGAAAGTGCCAGTCTTTCTTCTGGACTGTCACTCATTTCTGTGTTGCTCACACCTGAAAACATGTTCAGTTTAATTTCTATTAGTCAAATTACTCGTGATCTGCATTGTTCGGTATGATGGTTGTGTTTTTCAGGACCTGAAAACTGGAAAGAGTACCGGTAAGGGACATGTGGCTGGAGGCTTGTACCTGTTTGACGCATCTTCTTCGGTGGTCTGTGCCAGTGTGAAACTTGATCCTCTCGAGTTACATTGTCAGTTAGGCCATCCATCAACCCAAGTTCTCCAGATAAGATACCCTTCTTTAGATATCTATGCTTCGTTTCATTGTGAGTCGTGTAGTTTAGCTAAGCATCACCGAGTTCCGTATCCGGTGAGTCAAAATAAAATTGTATATACTCCTTTCGAGTTGGTGCATTCTGATGCATGAGGACCTTGTCCAGTTGAATTAGTAAAGGGTTTTCAGTACTTTGTTACTTTTGTTGATGATTAATCACGTATCATTTTTGTTTATCTGATGAAAAATCGTTCCGAATTGTTTAACATTTGGTCAATTTTCATGCTGAAATAAAAATACAATTTGGTGTTCCAATCAAAATTTTTCGGAGTGACAATAGCCGTGAGTATTTTTCTCGTGATCTTGATAGTAATTTGGTCCGCAATGTCATTATCCACCAAACTTCTTGTGCGTACACACTACAACAAAGTGGTGTGGCCGAGCGCAAGAATCGCCATCTCTTGGAAACAACACGTGCTCTTATGTTTCAAGCACGTACTTCCAAGAGATTTTGGTCGGATGCGGTCCTTACTACTTGTTACCTTATTAACCGCATGCCATCGTCTGTTTTTAATGGTAGCACTCCCTTCTCTAGGCTCTTTTCCGAACGAGAGCCATTTTCTCTGCTTCTCAGAATCTTTGGCTGCTTATGCTATGTTCGGGATACCCGACCAACTGCTATGAACGAGGAGATGAAAGCTCTCCAGGAGAATCATACTTGGGACTTAGTCGACTTACCTACTGGTAAACAGACCGTAGGTTGCAAATGGGTGTTTACGATTAAGGTAAAACCGGATGGCACCCTTGATCGACTAAAGGCTCGCCTAGTGGCCAAATGATATTTTCAGACATATGGTGAGGATTACTTCGAGACCTTCTCTTCTGTTGCCAAAATGACATCTGTTCGTGTACTAATGGCCTTGGCTGTTCGCTATGACTGGCCGTTGCTTTAGCTGGATATCAAGAATGCTTTCCTTCACGGGGACCTTGATGAAGAGGTATATGTATTGCAACCTCCCGGGTTCGTTGCAGGGGAGGGTAAAGTGTGTCATTTGCTAAAGGCCCTCTATGGTCTAAAACAATCATCTCGTGCATAGTTTGGTCGATTTACACATGTTGTTACTCAGTTTGGCATGTGTCAATCAAAGAAGGACCATTCGATCTTCTATCGATACATATCTGTTGGAAGGATACTACTTGGTGTCTATGTTGATGATATTGTTATCACGGGAGACGACAGTCAGGGTATTGTAGGCCTCAAAAAGTTTCTGGAAGAACAATTTTAAACCAAGGATATGGGATCCTTGAACTATTTCTTAGGCATTGAGGTCACACGGAGTAAGCGGGACATTGTAATGTCCCAGAGAAAGTATGTGCTGGACATACTAAATGATGCAGGCATGATGCAAGCCAAGGGAGCAACCTCACCTATGGATCCAGGGACAAAGTTACTTCCAGACGAAGGGGTCCTGATGACCAATCCAGATCAGTATCGTCGAGTTATTGAAAAACTCAACTATTTGGCGGTCATGACTCGTCCGAACATTTTTTTTGCAGTGAGTATTGCAAGTAGATTTATGGCTTCTCCAAGAGTTCCACACTGACAGACAGTTCTAAGAATTCTGTGTTATCTAGTCAAGAATCCAGGAAAAGAAATTCGAATGAAGAATAATATACACACTCGTATTGAGTGTTTTACTGATGCTGACTGGGGAGCAAGTCTGACAGATAAACGATCTACATCTGGTTATTCAGTATTTATTGGCAGAAATCTAGTGTCATGGAAGAGCAAGAAACAAAATATGATAGCACGCTCAAGCTCAGAAGCAGAATATCGAGCTATTGCTCATGGCACGTCAGAGGTATTATATATGAAGCATCTCTTACAAGAATTAGGAGAAGACGCAGGAACTCAAGCGGCAGATCTATAGTGTGATAACCAATCTGCTATTCATATTGCCACCAACCCAGTATTTCTGAACGGACGAAACATATTGAAATTGATATCCACTTTGTTCGTGATGAGTATACAAAGGGAGTGATAAAATTTTAACATGTGAGGACCGGCGACCAGATAGCTGATATCTTCATAAAGCCTCTTTTGGGTTATCGGGTTCAATTTCTATGTAACAAGCTAGGCATGATTGACATCTATGCTCCAGCTTGAGGGAGGATGTTAGGTGTTATATTAGAGTTATTAGTTAATAGGCTTTAGTCCCACATTGCTTAAAATAATAGGAGAGGGGCTAGCCTCTCCTATATATATGTAGTCTCTCTTCATTAATAAAATTATCCTATTATTTTCATCTCTACAATATTTTAGATCATCCCACAATTAACATAATCGTGTGCCAGTCCACGCCTACCCCCCGAACACGCCCGTGCATGCACGAGGCATCCTTGAGTCCGTGTCCGAGTCCGAACGACAAAAAGTGACTTGCTTCTTTGTTAGAATTAATCATTTTTCCTTCTAGGAAATACTCCTACATGGCACCCACTTGTGCCCTACCACACCTCATATGCATGCCTCAACACCGGCAAAGTATTGTATTGAGATACTCACCATTTGGTGTAGTCGATGTGGGACTATCTTTCCTAGTCTAAAAGCAAAAACACCAATATATATATATATATATATATATATATATATATAGAGAGAGAGAGAGAGAGAGAGAGAGAGAGAGAGAGAGAGAATATATATATATATCAAAAACCGCTCGCGATGCAGCAGGAGCCGCTCGCGTCAGGACCTAGGGTTTTCCTATGCCCTCCTCCCCGACCGCCGGACCCACTCGCGGAGGGGAGGAGGAGGCCGGGGAGGAAGGGAGGGGGCTGGCGGCCCCCTCTGACAGGTGGTGGCGGACCGGGAGAAGCCATGTTCGTGACAGGCGGCGGAAGTGGGGGGTCGGGCGGACCCCCGCTCGGGACAGCGCCGGTTGGGGGGAGCGGGGCGAAGGCCAAGGGGGGGCGGCCGACCCCCCCCCAGGCGGTGGTGGAGGGCAGGGCGGCCCGAGGTGCCCCGACTTCGCCGGCGATCAACGGAGATGCTCATATTTTTAATTTCGGATCGGGATCCGGGGCTCGGGATGGCTGGTTAGAGGACGAGGGTTGGACGACGGTGGTGAGACGGCGCCCGGGAGGGGGAAGAGGAACTCTAAATCAAGTAACGCGTCGGACGGGCCCTGGGAGGAACGGAAATGTCTACCATTGGCAGAGGTGGCACGAGACGACAGGGAGGCGGACCGGGGCGTACTGCAACTGGATGGCGGCCGAAGGCGGCGGAGAAAGGAAATGGTATCGCTGTAGATGCCGGGAGTCAGAGGCCTCCGGCTGCCACTCCCCGGACGGCCACCGTCGGGCCTCGTCCCAAATCTTGGAAGGATGTTTGTATGCCGGATGTGA
Organism: Iris pallida; assembly: GCA_029216955.1. NCBI lineage: Eukaryota > Viridiplantae > Streptophyta > Magnoliopsida > Asparagales > Iridaceae > Iris > Iris pallida. Next base: position 7,507,549 of record JANAVB010027798.1, read on the forward strand.
ATAAGAGTCCGGTGTCGATGGAGTATGTGCCACCGATGCAGGTAGGAGGAGGCCTCCGAGCATACTTTCCAGCAGAGGAGATAGCGGAGGTTACGGACTTCTGGAAGAACACATTGGTGATGTATGTGTTGGGAAGTAAACCGTTCTATGGGCAGATACGGGGCTTTGCAGAGAGGGTATGGCGTCCCAAGGGAAGCATGGAGATCTTCTCCCATGAGAATGGATTTTATTTTGTGAAATTCGGCATGGAGGAGGATGTGTCCAGGATCATTCAAGGAGGGCTATGGTCCTTTGATGGGCGGCTCATTATCCTGAAGTAGTGGACACCGGAATTGAGATGATAGAAGGAAGTGCTGAATGCGATTCCCGTCTGGATTCGCTTTTCTGAGTTCCCGGTGAAATACTGGAGCATCCCTCTGCTTATGAGATTAGCTAGCTTGGTCGGTAAGCCGATCAAGGCGGATGAGGCTACGGCTTTCCGTACCAGGCTGATGTACGCCAGGGTTTTTATAGAGATTAAGGCTGGGACGGAGCTTCCGAGTATGCTCGAGTATCAGGTGGCGACCGGGGAGGTTCTGACGCAGGCCGTGGAGTATGATTGGGTCCCCCTAATGTGCTCCCTTTGTGCGTGCTTTGGGCACTCTTCTAGTGCTTGCCTGACGAGAGGGAAGGAGACAGCTAGGTCCTCGACTGCGCAGATGGAGGTAGCTGAGCCAGAGGTGGCGCCCAGTCCCATTACCAGAGTGGCGGCGACAGTCAGGCCGACGGAGGAGGACTCCTTGATGGAGGTGGCCAGGAGGCCAGAGACTGATACACCGCCGAGACATGAGGGTTCCCAGGGCGCGTTGGTCCCGTTTAGGGCCCAGAGGATGATGGTGACCAGGGGTATGAGTTCTCTGGTTAGCGGACAGGATGTGATAGAGACTTCTATGGTGGCAAAGGTCTATAGTAGGAAAAGACATGCCCCGTCCCCACGGGAAGATGAGCTCCGGCCAGGGGGGCTAGATGATTAGACTGTGGCCAACCCAGATTGGACCTTGGCCCTGTCCAGGATTCAGGCACATCTTGCTCCCTCCTCAGGGACGGAGATGGAGGAGGATATAGATTTGACGGACGGGACACTTCCCTCGGGTGTCAGTCCGGAAGGAGTTCAGGGGGACCCCACATTAATTAATTAATGTCGGTCCTTGCCTGGAACATTCGTGGAGGGTGTTCCATTGGGAGATGGAGGGAGATTAGTAGTGTTCTGAAGAGGGAGAAGTGTGACATTTCTATTCTGCTTGAGACGAAGATTAGAGGGGCGACTATGCTATCTCGCAGGACTCCGGGGAACTGGGGGCAAGCTCACAACCTGGATCTCTGCGATATGGCTAGGATCTGGGTTCGGTGGAACAGAGATAGTTGGGAGGGGGATCAGGTGCTGATGTCGGAGCAGCTTATTGGCATCTCCTTTATAAACAAAGGAGGATTCCGCTTCATTCTTGGCGCAGTCTATGGGCACAACGACAGGCGGCGGCGTGATACCTTGTGGGAGGATATTGTTCGCGTAGGACGGATGGCGGAGCTCCTGCATCTTCCCCTGCTGCTTATGGGAGACTTCAATGCCATGCTTCATCGGCATGAGAAGGTGGGAGGCCGTCCGGTGCCGGATCCGATCCTATACGACTTCTAGAGGTGTCTCCTCTTGTCTGGGTTGAGGGGTCTGGAGAGGGATGGGCACATCTGGACCTGGCACAATAAGGCGGTTCATAACAGGAGCGCCTGTCAACTTGATCGGGCTTTGGGAAATAGCGAATGGTTTCGCTACTTCCCGAATTCCAGGGCGGAAGGGCTAGCGGCGGGGACCAGCGATCACTCTCATATTCGGGTAGGTCTCTCTGAGAGGCCCACTTGGAAGTCTCGGCCATTCCGGTACAACAATGGCTGGTACCACTCTACGGGATATGAGAAGGTTGTTATGAGAGGGCTGCAGCATACTAGGGAGGTCACGGCTCAGTTCCGCATGGTTCACAAACTCAAACAGGTCAAGAGAGCTATCCGGGATTGGGTGAAGAAGATGCCGCGGTCTTTCCTGGAGGAAAAGGAGGCCGAGCTTCGAGAGGTCCAGGAGGCTCTGCAGTCTAACATGCTGAGCGGGAAGTTGGCGGCTAGGGAGAGGGACTTGATTGCGGAGGTCAACATCATGAGACTTCAGCAGGAGATTAGTGCGGCCCAGAGGGCCAAGTGTTCCTGGCTCAAGGATGGTGATCGCTGTACCAAGTTTTTCTATGATGTGATCCGTGCCAGACAGCACCGGAACAGCATTCCAAGGCTGCTTAATGGCGAGGGCAGGCTTGTTGGAGACCCAGTGGAGATCCAGGAGGAGGCAGTCCGGTTCTACTCGGACTTATTCCAACAGTCAGATTATCCCATCACGTTCCCAGGGCTTGTCACGAAGCGGCTGGTAACGCACCATGGAAATAGTTTGCTGCTAGCCCCTGTGAGATTGGAGGAGGTGGAGGCTATTGTGATGAAAGCAGATCCAAATAAGGCTCCGGGGCCGGACGGCTTCTCTTGCGGCTTTTTTAGGCGTCACTGGGGTGAGCTTAAGTTCTCAGTCCTGGAGGCGGTGCAGGAGTTCTTCTTAGAAGGGAAGTTGTTGAAGGAGCTGAATCACACATTCTTGACATTGGTTCCGAAGAAGGAGGGTGCGACCTCCCTCGCCGACTTCAGGCCTATTGCGTGTTGTAATTATCTATACAAGATAATTACTCACCTCATATGTCGACGTATGGAGGGGATTATGCAGGGCTTGGTGTCTCGGAATCAAGCGGCTTTCATCAAGGGGCGTTCGATTGCTGAGCACAGCCTTCTTGCTCATGAGATGGTGAGAGATTTCAACAAGCCGGGAGGGATGAAGGCTTGTGTGAAGCTGGATTTGCGAAAAGCCTATAACACGGTCAACAGGGACTTCCTATGCCATCTTATGCTTGCTATGGGGTTTGATGAGAGATGGGTGGCGAGGGTGAGGGAGTGCATATGCTCCCCCACATTTTCGGTCCTCATTCAGGGTACTCCATATGGATGCTTCTCGAGCAACAGGGGACTGCGGCAGGGGGATCCTCTCTCTCCGTACCTGTTCACTTTGGTGATGGAGTACTTCACTTGTTTGATGGACCTGGCTGTGCATAGTAGGAAGATTGTTCCTCTTTTCAGGCAGGTCAAGCCGGTGGTGTCTCACTTGATATATGCTGACGACCTATTGGTATTCCTACATCCATCTATGAGGGGGATGAGGGCGCTCTCAGATATTATGGAGGAGTTTGGGAGGCTGTCCGGGCTGCAGCTGAATAGGAAAAAGAGTAGGGTCTATTTCAGCTCTCAGTGCACCCTCAAGGAGGAACGAGCCCTTGCTCTGGGAGTGGAGAAAGGAGAGTTACCGGTGAAGTATCTAGGGTTCCGTTGACGGTCAATTATGCCAGGGATCAGGATTGTCTCAGCCTGGTAGATTTTGCCCAAAGGAGAGTGGAAGGCTGGCAGGCAGCTGGACTGCCCTTTGGTGGCCGTATTGAGCTGGTGAGGTCTGTTATCTCTGGCATCGTTATGTTCTGGTTGCAGTCGATTCAGATTCCGGTAGCTACCATAAGGAAGGTGGAGTCCATTTGTGCTAATTTTATTTGGAGAGGCGGTATGCATGCGATTGCTTGGGAACAACTCTGCCGGACTCGGGAGGAAGGAGGAGTGGGGTTGCGACCTCTTCAGACGGTTAGGGAGGCATCTGGGGTGCGGATGGCGTGGCGGTTCATCACGGGAGGTTCCCTTTGGGCAGAGTGGCTGGCTAGCAGATATGTGCGGCGGATGAATTTCTGGCAATGCAGGATTGATAACAATTTTTCGGTCTCATTTAAGGCTATTCTTAGGTGCAGACCGGTTCTACAGTCCGCTATTTGCAGGATTATGAAAGATGGGGCGAATACTGATCTCTGGCTGGACCCGTGTATGGAAAATGGCTCCCTTCTGGAGATCTTGGGTACTCAGTGGGACAGAGAGGCGACCCGTGGAGTGACATGCAGTCGGATCATCAGGGATGGGAGCTGGAGGCCCGAGGAGTATCCATTCACGGCTCAGTTTGGAGAGGCGATTCGTCGGATCTCTATCGATACTAGCCATCCTGCGGATTCCTGGAGTTGGGCTGCTCCTGGTTCGGTTGGAGGGCTCGGGACATTCAGCTTTAATAGTTGCTATAATCTGGTTAGGCCTTCACATGACAGGATTACGGAGTATGACTTCATCTGGGTGAAGGGGATTGCCCGTAAAATGCAACTCTGTTCATATAGACTCCTTCTGGGCAGGCTGATGACGCGGGACAGACTTATCAGGTTTGGGATGCAGATTCCAGACCCGAAGTGTGTACTCTGTATGGACGCAGCGGAATCTTTGGGACACCTATTCTTTGAGTATCCGTTGACTTGGCACATCTGGGCGGAGCAGTGTACGCGATCGATGGGTGGAGTTGGTAGTGCCAGAGATATTCGGGGGATCCTCAGCTGGATCAGAGACCGCCGTTGCATGGATCCTGGTTGGGCCAAGATGGCTAGAGTTAGACTTGCAGCATCTGTTTGGCATGTCTGGAGGGAGCGCAACAGGCGTATCTTTGAGGGACTGGTCACTCCGCCAGTAGGAATTCTACATAATATAGAATTCGATGTAACTGTAATGGCCCCTTTACTGGGGAGGGAGATGTGAGAATAGTGTATTGTAACACCTTTACTGCGATTTGCGTGGAATAAAATTTACCCTTATTCCAAAAAATATATATATATATATATATATATATATATAGAGAGAGAGAGAGAGAGAGAGAGAGAGAGAGAGAGAGAGGTGCCTTGCTTCATTGGAGTGAGCATTATTGCACCTTGCATGTTGGGTGATAAAGGGGTTGTATTGTCCTGCGTGTGCCTTTGACTGCACTAGACACACCTATGCTACACGAACGTGTATAAAACACGATTCAGACATTGTGACACAAATGACCAATTTTGACGTGTCCATGTATTCAATGTGTCTAGCCGTGTCGAATATACACTACCTTCGACTTGTGAACTAGGCAAAATATAAATCTAACCATAGACAACATACCTCTACCAGTCAATAAAGTTGTATGAGGGAGAAAGGAAATTTCAAACTGTGTATACCATGTTGGCCCAATAAGGAAATTTCTATACCTTATCAAACTTAGTGTATACCATTCCATGATAGGAGAGTATACTTACATTTAATAACTTAAGAAATTCTAAGCCCAATAAGGAACGCCGAGTGTGGACTAGCCATGTTGGCCCAATCACTAACTTCAACACTCCCCTCAAGCTGAGTGTGTATATCGTGCATGTCCAACTTGTTACATAACAAAAATCCAGAAGGATGCGAGCAACTTTGTAAAAGATCGGTGGTCTGGTCCTCTGATAGGAGGGTGGGTGGAGTGCAAATATGTTTCCCCATAATTGCATCACGAAAAAAGTGACAGCCAATCCCAATGTGCTTGGTCCTTTTATGGAAGAGTGGATTGCTGGCAGTAAAGATGACAACTTGGTTATATCTGTGCATAAACAAATGATCAGCATATTTGAAACTTAGATAAGCTATTGGAGTTTGAAACCACATTTATTTGAAAAACAACATAAGCCATTCTTCGATATTTCTCCTCCATACTTGACCTGGCTACAATAGTTTACTTCTTGTTCTCCTCTAAGTGTCGAGATTCACTCCAACATAAGTGTAGTAACCAGACGTCGATATCATATCAGACATAGTCGATATTACAAGAGGCCTTTCCCTGGAGACCCCTCGATGTATCACAAGATTCTTAGAGCTGCATCCTAGTGGCACATATTGAAATTTTCTATGACTTTGATTCTAGGCCAACCACAAAGTAGATATCTGATCTAGTTACTATCAAGTACATCAACTTCTCAACAATTCTTCAATATTGCGATTTGTCCTCAAAATCCTGATCATTATCGGGCCATAACTTCAGATTTTATTTCAATATCAAGAGATTTAGAAGCAAGCAATCCCAATGTGCTTGGTCCTTTTATGGAAGAGTGGATTGCTGGCATTAAAGATGACAACTTGGTTATATCTGTGCATAAACAAATGATCAGCATATTTGAAACTTAGATAAGCTATTGGAGTTTGAAACCACATTTATTTGAAAAACAACATAAGCCATTCTTCGATATTTCTCCTCCATACTTGACCTGGCTACAATAGTTTACTTCTTGTTCTCCTCTTAAGTGTCAAGATTCACTCCAGCATAAGTGTAGTAACCAGACGTCGATATCATATCGGACATAGTCGATATTACAAGAGGCCTTTCCCTGGAGACCCCTCGATGTATCACAAGATTCTTAGAGCTGCATCCTAGTGGCACATATTGAAATTTTCTATGACTTTGATTCTAGGCCAACCACAAAGTAGATATCTGATCTAGTTACTATCAAGTACATCAACTTCCCAACAATTCTTCAATATTGCGATTTGTCCTCAAAATCCTGATCATTATCGGGCCATAACTTCAGATTTTATTTCAATATCAAGAGATTTAGAAGCAAGCAATCTAGTTTTCAAAGCAACAGGTCCATGGCATGCTTTCTTTGGGTGATAATTATTCCCTCCTTGTTATGGACAAGCTTCGATCCTAGGGATTAGCGAACTCCTCCAGATCTTCAGTCAAAAAACTTCTGTAATTGAGCTTTAGTCTCTTCAATACCTGCAACATCGCTAACAAGTAATGAGATATCATCATCACATACCATCAGATCAACAATTCCAGATTGTGTGTTTTGGTAAACACGGAGTGAAGGGTATAGCGTCTGAAACCAACTATTTTATCAACCTAGTGAACTTCTCAAACCAAACACGGGAACTCTGAATGAGTTTGTAGATTGCCATTCTTATGTTTGCATACAAAATTTCCTCCTGAGCAATGAATCTGGAAGGTTTCTCCACATTGATATCCTCAGCCATGGCACAATAGAAGAAGGCATTTTCTCCATATAAACCTTCTAAGCTAATCATGGGTTACCACGAGAGAGAAGAGAATGCGGATAAAGTTAAGACAAGCAATAGGAGAGAGTATCGGAGTAGCCAACACCATAAGGATAGGTAAAACCATTTGGTACAAGACAAACTTTATAGCGATTAATAGACCAAGCAGTAGGTATTTGAAAGTGAATACCCACGGACGGAGTTGTCAACGCCATAGGTACGAGTAAAACCATTTGGTACAAGACAAACTTTATAGCGATTAGTAGAGCCAAGCGGTAGGTATTTGAAAGTTAATACCCACGGACATACATCAACATCACCACGAAGGGGTGCATGAACCAAGTCCCAACTGCAACGAGATAAAAAGAACATCTATCTCCTCAGTCATAGCTTGCTTGTAACTTGTACATTGAGTGCCTCATGGTAATTCTTGGAATAGAAACATTAAAGAGAGTCGAGACAACAAAGTAGTGATAGGAAGACCCAAAACAAGCAAAGAATATAAAGTCATCCACATAGACAAGGTGCGTGTTTACCTTTGCAAAGTTCAATCGGGAGATCCAAATCGGAGGAAGATGGGTTTAACCCTTAATTGTGCTAAATTCATGTAACTCTAGAAGTAGTAGAGCTAAAAGAGTGGCAGAGGCAAGGCAATGGTAACAAAGGTGAAGCAATACTGCTGATGTGCCCAATCATCTCCTCTTTTTGATCCACAAGGGTTAGAAGCAGATGAAATCTAGGCCTTGGTTGTTATTTCCATTCGTCTTAGGTTCGTATGGAAACCATTATTTGGCAGTCGATGGAAACAATATGGAAGTATTGGTTTAGGTTAGTGGGTTAGAAGCAGGGGATATGGCTATTGTTTCTAGATTTTTGAACTAAAGATTTTCTAGGGATTTTCTTAAACCATTGTTTTGGTGGTTTTGGATCGGTTCATCACTGAAACCTATATTGATTAGATTTCGGCCGAAACCTAAGCCATCATTTTTTGGTTTAAGGCTTTTTGTTGTTGTTTATTGAGGTAGTTTATATACTAATATCTAACAGTCACGTCTTCACATATTATATATAATCCAGGATTTATCACATGCAAAGACTATTTAGCAATAATTATTTCAATAACTTTGGTGCCAACTTATGGATGTTTTTCAGTTTTAGTTGTTTAAGGCCACACTGCACTGTCTCCAGATGGATTATGACACTCTAGGTTTACTTCTATATGTAGTTCAAGCTTCAAAGTCCTCGTTGAATGGCATATCTGATGTCCTTAAGGGCTATTTTATTACTTGATAATCTGCAATTATTTCTCACAGGATATATGGAAAATTCGCCTTCAACTTACCAAATCTGTTACATGGCCTCCATTAGTGTGGGGAGTGGTTTCTGGAGCTGCCGCTTCTGGTAAGAATGATGCCATATGTACTGATAGAGACTCAGTGTCTTGTTTCTATATCAAACAATATTTTTCTTGATGTAACTGTTCACTATAAATATAATTTTGTGCTTAAGTACAGCTTATTAAACTCCAACAATAAATGAACTTTCCACTAATTTTAGCAACATGTTTCCAGACAATCTCTGATGGGGAGCAATCGCAGTCAATTAGTTATTCAGCTGTATTACTTTCCTTTTGCTCTCTAATTATAAGTTTGTAATTTTAATATACAGGCAACTTCTCTATGTCACTGAATGGAAGAGGGTTGTAAGCAATGTAGAGTGTGAACCTTGTTACTTAGGACTGAGTGAACCATGCTTATAGAAGGCTATAATTGATCTCTAGGCTTGTTTGTTTTGTTACCCAAAATGTTGTATCAAATAAACTTTCTGCAGTACTTTACCTAGATCTAGCGTCATATGTAGTAGTAGTGAAGCTCTTGCTTCGATATATTAACCCTACTACTACAACTATTGGAAGGTTTCATAATTCTGATGTTGAGTAGCACGTATAATCAACTGTCAGTACCGTCCTTTGTATTTTATGCAATCAGCAATGAGTGTTTAGCTACCAAAATCATAGGCATGGGCTTCTATATGGGCAGATGATATAGGGATACACTTTAACAATATATCCCCGGGGGAGTCCTCCGAATGAAGCCCTTGGCTTGGTACATCCCGATAGACGATTCAGATGATTCACGATTGCTTTTCAAGACAATCACCAATCAGGTTAAGGTGATGTTTCTTGGCCGATCTATACCATATATAGATGAGAATCACGCATCTGTACTCGAATCGGGTAAAGATGACTATTCTAAGCCCAATCAATACCGTAATTTGGTTGATTCACCTATCTATTCTCGTACTAAATAATGTTACCATTTTAAGCCAAGTCTATACTATATTTAGCTATGTGAGAATTACCCACATATACTTGTAGGAATCAGGTTAAATAGACTGTTGTAAGCCTAATCTATATTTAGCCATGTGAGAATCATCTATCTATACTCTTACGAATCAGGTTAAGGTGACCATCCTCAGCTATATCTATACCGTAGATTGGTGAGAATTACCTATCTATACATGCAAATCGGTTTAAGGTGAACATTCTTAGCTCAATCTTTACCATACTTAGGTGAAAACTACCTATATATACTCGTACAATAGGGTTAAGGTGACGTTTTTTTTACCCAATACATACCATATTTAGGTAAGAATTACCCATCTATACTTGTACGAATCGGATTAACATGACCATTCTAAGCCCAATCTATATCATAGTTAGGTGAGCATCACCTATTTATACTAGTGTGGATCGTATTAAGGTGACCATTCTAAGCCCAATATTTAGGTGAGAATCGACCATCTATACTCATATGAATCGGGTTAAGGTAACCATTCAAAGCCTAGTCTATACCACATTTAGGTGAGAATCATCCATCTATACTCGTATGAATCGGGTTAAGGTAACCATTCTTAGCCAAATCTATATTGTACTTAGGTGAGAATAACCCATCCATACTCGTGCAAATCGGTTTAAGGTGACTATTCTGAGCTCAATCTGTATCGTAGTTAGGTGAGAACCATCCATCTATACTCGTACCAATTGGATTAAGTTGATGTTTCTTTGCCCGATCTATACCATATTTAGATAAGAATCACCCGTATATACTCGTACAAATTTGGTTAACATGACCATTCTAGGCCCAATCTATACCCTAGTTAGGTGAGAATCACCAATGTATACCCGTGCGACGAATTAGGTTAAGGTGACCATTCTAATCCATGAATATACCATATTTATGTGAGAATCATCTATCTATACTCGTACCAATCTTGTTAAAGTGACCATTCTAAGCCAAATCTATATCGTAGACGGGTGAGAATCACCCATATATACTCGTACGAATTAGGTTAAGGTGACCATTTTAAGTCCAATCCACTGTAGTCTGTAGTTAGGTGAGAATATGTATACTTTAAGATTCGAGTTAAGGTGACCTTTCTAAGCCCAATATTTAGGTAAGAATCATCCATCTTTACTCGCACGAATCAAGTTATGGTGTCTATTCTAAGCCTAGTCTATATTATATTTAGGTAAAAATCACCCATCTATACTCGTACGAATCAGGTTAAGGTGAACATTCTAAACCTAATATATACTATAGTTAGGTGAGATTCATCCGTCTATATTCCTATTAATCGGATTAAGGTAATCCTCTAAGACATATATGTACTGTTGATTGGTGAGAATCACCTTTCTATGCTCGTATGAATCGGGTTAAGGTGGCTATTCTAAGCCCAACTATATTTTAGTTAGGTGCACCAATCTATACTCATACGAGTGGGGTTAAGGTGACCATTCTAATCCCAATTCATACCCTAGTTAGGTGAGAATGACTCGTATATATTGTACGAATCGGGTTAAGATGACCATTGTAAGCCCAATATTTATGTAAGAATTATCCATCTATACTCTTATGAACCGGGTTAAGGTGACCATTCTAAGCCTAGTCTATACCAATATTCAGATGAGAATCACCAATCTATATTCGTACAAATCAGGTTAATGTGAACATTCTAATCAGTGTTCTAAAAATTGGTCTAGGCGGCCACCGACCGCACCGAAAAGGCCCTAGTCGGCTGGCCTAGGCGGTCGTATTTTAAAATTTCAAAATAAATAAATAAATAAATTACTGGTGGTGGTGGTTGCGGTAGTGGTGGATGCGGTGGTGGTGGTGGTGGTGGTGGAGGCGGTGGTGGCCGGGAGAGGAGAGAGGGAGGAGAGGGAGAGGAGAGGAGAGAGGAAAAGGAAGAGGAGGAGAGGAAAGGAAAGGAAAGGAAAGGAGAGGGAAAGGAAATGAGATGCATTTTTTTTTTTTGACGAATTTTTTTTGACGAACTGATGAGAGGAAAGGAAATGAGAGGGAAAGGAAAGGAGAGGAAAGAGGAAAAAAATTTGATTAACAAACTGATGACTCGAACCATGGACCTTCCCTACACCAATGCAAATAATTATACACAAGATCCTAACTAGCTTCTCAACTTTGAGTTCTGTTTACAAATAACATATATATATATATATATATATATATATGTATATATATATATATATATATATATATAATTTAGTTCGGCGCCTAGGCGCTAGGCCCTTAGCGCACCGTCTCCGCGTAGCGAAATTTAGAACACTGATTCTAATCCCAATCTATATTGTAGTTAGGTGAAAATTATCATATGCTCCTACGAATCAGATTAAGGTGGCCATTCTAAGCCAAATCTATGTCGTAGATCGATAAGAATCACCAATCTATACTGATGCAAATCGGTTTGAGGTGACAATTTTAAGCTTAATTTATACCGTAGTTACGTGATAACCACCCATCTATATTCGTACCAATCGTGTTAAGGTGACTTTCTTGGCCTGATAGATATCCCCATTTATACTCGTAGAATCAAATTAAGATGACCATTCTAAGTCCAATTTATACCCTAGTTAGATGAGAATCACCCATCTATACTCATGAATCTTGTTATGGTGACATTTATAAGTTCAGTATATACCATGTTTATGTGAGAATCATCCATCTCTACTCGTACAAATCGGATTAAGGTGACCATTCTATGCCCAATCTATATTGAAGTTAGGTGATAATCACCTATCTATACTCGTACGAATCCGATTAAGAGACCATTCTAAGCTAAGTAGAATCACCTATCTATACTCTTACGAATCAGATTAAGATGACTATTGTAAGCCCAACTATATTATAGCTATGTAAGAATCACCTATCTATACTCGTACGAATCGGATTAAGGGGACCATTTTAACCCTATTTTATATCATATTTAGATGAGAATCATCTATTTATAGTCGTATGAATCGAGTTAAAGTGACCATTCTTTGTCCAATATATACCATATTTAGGTGAGAAACACCATATACTTGTACGAATCGGGTTGAGGTGACTATTCTAAGCCCAACCATACTGTAGTTAGGTGAGAATAACCCATCTATACTCATACGAATTTAGTTAAAATGGCTCGATGTCAGGTTGACCATTCTAAGCTTAAATTATACCGTAGTTTGGTAAGAACCACCCATCTATACTCATACTAATCCGGTTATGGTGACGTTTCTTGGACTGATCTATAAAATATTTAGGTGATAATTACCTACGTATACTCGGACGAATCGGGTTAAAATGACCATTATAAGCTCATTCTTTACCGTAATTTGGTGAGATTCACCTATCTTTACTCGTACGAATTGAGTTAAGGTGATCATTTTGAGCCCTATCTATACTATGTTTAGTCGAGAATCACCCATTGTACTTGTACGAATAGGGTTATTGTGACCATTCTAAGCCCAGTCTATAGTGTAGTTAGGTGTTAATCATCCATCTATACTCCTACGAATTGGATTAAGGTGACCATTCTAAGCTAAATTTATACCTGGTGAGAATCACCCGTATATACTCGTGCAAATCAGTTTAAGGTGACCATTCTAAGCTCAATCTTAACCGTAGTTAGGTGGGACCACCCATCTATACTTGTACTAGTCCGGTTAAGGTGAGGTTTCTTGGCCCAATCTATACTAAATTTAGGTGAGAATCACCCATCTATACTCGTACTAATCGGGTTGAGATAACCATTCTAAGCCTAATCTATACACTAGTGGTGATATACTCATTCGAAATGGTTAAGATGACTATCCTAAGCCCAATAATTAGGTAATAATAACCTATCTATATACTAATCGATTAACATGACTATTCTAAGCCCAATAATTAGATAAGAATCACCTATCTATACTCATACAAATCAGATTAAGGTAACCATTCTAAGCCCAGTCGATGCTATATTTATGTGAGAGTCACCCATATATACTCGTATGAATCATGTTAAGGTGACCATTTTAAGTCCAATCTATACTGTAGTTAGGTGAGAATCAACCATCTATACTCCTACGAATTGGGTTAAGGTGACAATTCTAAGCCAAATCTATATCGTAGAATGGTGAGAAAGATCCATTTATACTCGTGCAAATCGGCCTAAGGTGACCATTCTAAGTCCAATCTATACCATAATTTAGTGAGAATCACCCATTTATACTCGTGCAAATCAGCCTAAGATGACCATTCTAAGTCCAATCTTTAACAAAATTTGTACGAATTATGTTAAGGTTACCATTCTAAGCCCAATCTATATTGTAGTTAGGTGAGAATCACACATTTATACTCGTACAAATCCGGTTAAGGAGACCATTCTAAGTCCAATCTATACCATATTTAGGTGAGAATCACCCATTAAACTCGTACAAATTGGGTTAAGGTGACCATTCTAATCCTAATCTATACCATAGTTGGGTGAGAATTATTTGTCTATACTCCTATGACAATGTACTAGGACGTTACTTTGGTATACCCCTTGTAACCTTCCAATTCAGTCCTTTAAGAAGAGGGATTTGATAGCAGATAGACTTTGGAAGCAAGATTATCCACGAAGGTAGTGAAAGACGCAAGTCGCACTCGAGACACAAAGGGTCCATATCGTTCAAGGCGCGAGACACATGTCCGAGCAAAACGAGACGCAAAAATAAAAATAATAAAAATATACAAATAACTAAATAAATTAGAAATGTAAGAAATAAAACCAGATAACATATTAAAACCAACAAAGATATTTTAAAACATAACCAAGTGAACTAGCAGATCGACAGTAACAGTCAACAGAATTAACAAGAATTTGTGATTTTCATACCCCGCTTTTAGTTAATTTTAGTTTTTTCAGTTCAATTGTAGCCAACTTCGGGAATCGTGGAAATGACTAGCTCCCTCCCACTTGTATGAGATAAGAACTATCTCTATGCCTCAAAGTTTTTTGTTAAAAAGAAAAAAAAACATAAGGCGCCCATTTTTTTGGTTGCACCTTCTTTGCTAAAAGGCGAGTCTTAGGCGCGCCCGGAGAAAGACGCCTCGCCTAGTGAGGTGCGAGGCGCAGCTGTTGCACCTTGCTGCGAGGAGCACCTTAGGTGCGCCCGAGCCCGAGGCGCACCTTTAACTACCGTGTCATCACCTGAAGCCAGAGTAGAAATAACTAGCAGTGGAGATAAAAATAAGTTTTGAGTCACTGTTCAAGGTCATTAGGGGAGGTGATGACGGTTGCGTGGTGTGGCTGAAGCCCAGCACACACTTTTTAGTTTAGGAATAGCTGATATACCCTGTAACTTGAAGAAATTGGGTATTTGGTGAGAACTGAGAACATCCCAGAAGCCAAAGCTTAGAAGACTGTATTCAAACATTTATTTCATGAGTATTGGGAACTACCAATTCACAACGCAAGCTGGCTTTCACAGGATTCAGTTGGCATATTTCATTCATTTTGGGATAGTGTATGTATGTTGATATTCTGTTCTTTTCATATGTTATATGTTTGAATAAAAACCAAACCCCACCATCTGTTCATGTTCTTTTGAAGGACTATATATTTAGATGGTTACAGATTCAGTCTGTATTGTTGTGATTAAATGGGTGAATCAGTTGTCTGATGAAGCTCTAAATACGGCTGCATGCGGGGTCAACGATAATGGTTGTTCATGTGTTTTTCTTTGCAAACAATTGTACATAAAGACAATTAGTCATTTCTCTTCTGCTTCTAGGTTTATACAATAGTTCATCTTAGGTGTTGTTTCCATTAACTATTAGAGTGCTATGTCACCCTTATTATTTGAAGTTTGTGATAATCATGATCTACTCTTTAGGGTTGCCCATAGTGGAGATTGGTTTCAGCAATTTGAATAGGGTTATACTTATACAATGACATGGGCTACTGAATTGGGGTAATGACAACAAAATAGCATTTCAGATCAATTAGAAGCAGAGTCGGTTCTATGACTATTGTAAAGTACTTCTAAACGAGATTTGCACATGACGACCAGGAAAGTGAAGAATCACAAATTGGTTTTTTCCATCAAAGAACATCGCTGAATGCAGTTGTATTTTAAAAGGTTACTTTGTACAGATTAAGGATAGAGGATCCATCCCCAAAAAATGGGGTAATAATCTATTGTTTAGCTGTAAGAAATTTTGATTCTGACCCTTCGCAACCTAGGGTGTCGGATATCATTTAAAAATAGGAATAAATGTTATCAAATGCTGCGCGCCTTTCTTCCATTTTGGGAATGGAATAAGTTAAGAAAAAGTATTTTGTCTCGATCTACACGAAACGGCACTGGTTTTTCTTTTCTTTCAATTTCGTTGATAGCAAAAGAGTACACTAGCTAGCAAGTGTTTTCAGGCTCCGCAAGGTAGCTATCGCGCCCCACCCTTACAGACACTATTCCTACTGTGCTGCTTGCTCAGTTTGATTCAAAGGTTCTAGAAGCAAGGTCACTCCTTTTAGGAAGATGACTCGCACTACGAGCACTTCACTCGCTGCTCGCTGGCTCGTTCATTCACTTGCTCATGAAATCGCTGGCTTCGTTAATTGACTTGCTTGAGAATTCAGAGGGTTCAGTCTTATAAAGTATTAAACTTCTCTCCTTTAACTCTTTGTTGTTGAAATATATAATATGAGATTTAGCAAGAGGTTTTGTAATTAACTCCTTGTAAAGGTATTATCTGCAGGGCCAGAAGTTTCGTTTATGCTTGCGTTTGATGCCCTCTCTCTCTCTTTAGAGTGCTGAATCTGGATTAGACATTCTTCTATTTCTTTATTAGGTTTGGGAAAAAACACATGAGCTTTGATGACAGTTAGAGCCTTTGTCTTGGAGAAGTTTGGTTGTCCATATGCTGCTATGCTGCATGAGGTTAAAGATGGTGACCAGGAAGATAGGTTTTCTCTATATTAATGTTTACCAACTTGTTGTATCAGTTTTCTTGCTCATAGTTCCTTCTGATCTCTTAAGTGAATTGCTGTAAGTAGTTTTGTTTTCTTTTGCCATTGGCTATGTGAAAAAGTTGTTAGAGGAAGAAAGTCTTATTAATAATAGTGGTATATACTCCTGAAAAGGCCCATGAGCATAAACTGTCTAGATTCTGTTTGAGTCCTAGAGAATTTGAGATTTTCTCCGTGGATTTGGGTAAGTTTCATCTTGTATTGACGACCTGTCTAGGTTCTACAGAAAGTCCCACTTCCAGTTATAGTTTCCTTGGCACGAACATAGATCGACATTGGTTGTGCAGCTACTCACAAGTTAAACACATGCTTGGTAGACAATCCCATTTTGATGGCATGAAAGAAGGAACATTGTCATTTAGGTTATAGCTTATCGAATTGATGGCTCATTCTTTAAGTAACAAAATAGTTTGTAATTATTGTACCTTAAGTTCTTTATTTCAAATGTGACAATGTAACATGTTTCAGATGAAATGAAATATCATCTTCACATTTCAACAGTAATAGTGTAGGATGCTCCATATTACTGGACAACTCAAAGTAAGATCTTTGGTTGGTTATATTATCTTTTTTATTTTTCGCATACTTAAGATAGATTCACGCATCATCATAAACTGCTGGTATTTTGTATTTATCAGTTATTCTCTCTGAAAGTTACTCTACAACTTTTATGATTGACAACAAATGTTGACTTCACCCAAAGTTTGTTAATCTCAAAGAAATCCCATCGGAAGTCTTACATATTTAGAGTTCGATGGCAGATTTTATCTGTGTTAGGTTCTATATTTTTTTTGCTGTTATACGTTATAAATATTTTACAAAGCATTGCAAAAGCTGAAAATGTTCAGTTATGGTACATCTTAGGGCGTCTGTCACTTGGAGCGTTTCGGTTACGGTCACTATGCTCCGCCCTTCCATCGGCTAGTGATGCCGCAGTTGTGCCAAGTGACTGTGCTGGTGGTGAATTGACAACAAAATCTGAAGAATCTGACTATAAAACAAGACATACTAAGTGCCCTGAGGATGAGGAAATAGAAGATGATGGTTATGGTAATAAAATGATCAGAGTCTGCGATAAACTGATTGATGTGTTTATGGTTGACAAGCCTACAACGACTGATTGGAGAAGATTGCTAGCTTTTAGCAAGGAATGGAGCAACATTAGGCCTCATTTCTATAGACGTTGTCAGGAAAGAGCGGATTCGGAGGGTGATCCAGGAATGCAGCACAAACTTCATAGACTCGCTAGAAAACTAAAAGAGGTACTTCCAAACTCATTCTGTGGTGTTGAAATTTATTTGAACTTTCCCAGAATTTCCTCAATTTTAGACAAATACATGAGCTGTAATCTTTTTCTTTCCCCACCAAATTTTATGTTATATATATGCCCACTCGATTAACTATTTATCATTAACAAGCCATACACTTGTTTTATGCATTGTCTGTGAAACATACTGTCAATGTCTCTTATTATTACAGCTTCTAGTTTTTGTTAAAGTTATTTGATCATTTTGTTACTGACATATCAGATAGATGATGATGTGCAAAGGCATGATGAACTGATTGAAAGGATTAGAGAGGCACCATCTGAGCTCACTAATATTGTTGCCAGACGTCGTAAAGATTTCACAAAGGAATTCTTTGTGCATCTTCATACTGTAGCAGAGTCGTATGTTGACAATCCAACTGAGCAAAATGGTAAGATCAAATGTGTTACTTACATATCATTTTTGAGGAAATTCATTTTATTGAAGGCCTTTAAACTGAACAAGATGGTCTGATTTAATGGTCATGTAGAAATGGGCAAGTGGAAGTGACATGCAAAATAAAATGGGAGTTAACATACAGTATTATTTCTTTTATGAGTGACTAGAAGGCAACATTATCCATAGTTAGCCAATTAACTGATAATTTGATAACTTTTCTCCTCTCATGGCTTTCAATTAATGATGATATTGTACTTAAAATTCTTGACATGTTTAGTATGAAGCGCGAGTATTTTTGTTCTCTGTGAGAACTTTACTACCCGTTGATCCTCAGGTATTTCGTTGTCTTTCATTTGATAGGCATTTGTCATGCTGAACTATTTGATTATATTCTCGTATGTTTCTCAAATGTGTATTATATATTTATCTCATTTTAGAATAATTGTTGATTAATCTTGCAATGTTTAACTAGCTTTGGCAAAGCTTGGAAATGATTGTCTGGCTGCTGTTCAAGCATATGATAGTGCCACAGAAAGCATTGAGGCTCTGAATGCTGCAGAGTTGAAGTTCAAGGATATCATTAATTCTTCTACTCTAAGTGAAGCATGCAAAAAGATTGACGATCTAGCAGAGAAGAAAGAACTTGATTCTGCTCTGATGCTGATGATCACCAAAGCTTGGTCAGATGCTAAAGAATCAAATATGACGAAAAACGAGGTAACCATTGATAAATGGATAAACAAATTAAATAACATGCCTTTTATAATACTGCTTAGAAGCCCATGTGGGTTGGGCAATCACATTAGCTTTCTATTTACTAGAGGGATTTTGAGCTAAACATAACTGAAGCTGTTCGGAACACGAATAATTGGAACTTACTAAATTATCTTCCTGTTTTCTTTTACCTGTCAATTCATCCATTTGTAGGCAACCACAAACAATCTAAATAGGTGGATTCATATGTGAGCCCGTGACATTGTCTAATTTAGGAAAAGGTTTTACTTAGCTCAGTTCAATAGTGTATAGAAAAATAGAAAAATAATATGTTCCTTTGAATTATTCACAATTTTACATAATGTACATATAACATGCAGGTCAAGGATGTGCTATACCATTTATATAAGACTGCGGTAGGCAATCTGCAGAGATTAATGCCCAAGGAAATTAGGATTCTAAAGTACCTTCTGACGATCGAGGACCCTGAGGAGAAGTTATGCGCACTGCAGGATGCATTCACTCCAGGTGAAGAGCTCGAAGGAAAAGATGTCGACTGCTTGTACACGTACCTTTCCCTAACTCGATGAAAATTGTTCCCCGTCATTTCGTCTTCGAACCAGAGGATGACTCTTTTGTTGATCTAATCATGTCTTAATATATGCAGGACCCCACAAGGGTTGTACACTTGGATAAGGACTGTGGTGGATGCATATCATTTTAGTAGAGAAGGCACTCTCATAAGGGAAGCAAGGGACTTGATGAACCCAAAGATCATCCAAAAATTGGAGGATTTGAAGAAACTAGTGCAGGACAATTTTCTTTAGTGTTCATAAACTGTCATGGGAGTAGTGAGAGATCATATACAGCAAAGAAATCAAGTGGTCAAGTCATAGATATTTCTCGACGTTGTGGCCTTGACGAAGGCAGAGGAACTGGATTTATCGATATTCATGTCGCCTATAAGACTCATCATCACGAGTGTTGTTATATTGTACATCGTAGCTGCAGAACTTTTCAGTAGGATATAGTAATTTTCAGAATAGTAGTACTAGTGCATACTGTTTGTATTGTATAATGATAGCTGCAGGAAACTCACCATCTTTTATAGATTGTGTAAATCTTACTGTTTGGAGAACTGGAGTCAATATTATTCGTTGGTGTGTTTACCAAGCTTAGGGTTATCGTGCAGAAATAGTAGACACAAGTTTAATTATTCAACCGGTCTTGTATTACTTATTTGTGAAAGTGAGATTGGTTTGAAACTTTGAATTTGACTCGAGGCTACTTTGCCAAGTGAGAAGAAATGAAGAATACTAATGCTTTGTTTGTTTGAAGAATTTTGTGTAGTGGCAGGAACAAGAACTTTAACTAGCAGAAGTCTCATACAGACTAGGGAATGATGCATCACACTTTCGACCTAACCAAGTAACTTCCCTTTGCGAAGAGACATGCTAGTCATTTTTCTACAACATATCAATTATCACATGCTTTACATAGAAATATTTGTACTGGGTGAGGACTGATATAGCATGTGTTGGGTTTTGGCCTTTTGCATCGGCTAGGCCGAAGGAAGTGTATCCCTATATATAAATTATGCTTGTTTAGAGATGCACAAGTGGTGTGCCATGTGGGGGTATTTTTCTAATGGAAAAAATGACAAATCAACAATGAAGCATTCATGCTTTTTGCTCTTGGGAATTAATTTTCAATGGAGCTAAGCCTCGTAGGGGCTTAGCGACTCGGATTCGGAAACGGACTCGGGCTCATGAGGCGTAATGTTGTGTTTTGTTGGCACATAGGTGTGCCATATGGGGGTATTTTTCTAATGGAAAAAAAGGACAAATCAACAATGAAGCATTCATGCTTTTTGCTCTTGGAAATTAATTTCCAATGGAGCTAAGCCCTGTAGGGGCTTAGCGACTCGGACTCGGACTAGGACACGGACTCGGGCTCATGAGGCGTAATGTGGCGTTTTGTTGGCGCACTTAGCACGTCAGTATCGTCGCTAGGCGCAAAGTGTGGTGGCGCGCTAGTGGGCGCTGCCTATTGCCGCAGAGTGCGCAAGTGGCGCTGTGTGCAAGGTGCGCACGTTGCACAGGTTGCGCGCGCTGTGCGCCAGTTGGCTTAGATCATGTCTGTGCACGATTTGAGCAGTTGCAGCACTTTCAGGAGCAGTTTTTACCACGTCCCAAACGTTCTACTAACTGGGCAGTTACAGCGCAGGCCTATATAAGGTTCTCTCTTCTCTCTCTCAGAATATACACAGAATATACAGAGGTTTACAAGTATTTTTTAACACAGTTCCACAAAGTTCTAGAGAGCAGAGAAGAGCAGTACCTGCGCCACTTAGTGCCACGGGAGTTCGCTGCCATCCGAGGAGTCAGAAGAGCGGAGTGTTCCAAAGTTCTCCGTCGAACTTGTTGGTTCCTGGAAGCTGTTCGTGTCGGGCGAATTAAGCTTTGAGCAACGGTGATCATTCATCCCAGCAATCTTCCATCTATTGCCTGTCATCCAAGTTGCTGCTGCCTATTGCAATTCGCTTAGTATCTTCTTTTTAGAAGTACTACTATAGTTTGCTACTGTTACGAAATCTTTTTAGATTTTCGTAACTCAGAATCCTTCAAGGATCTCTGTTGCGCACCTTCTTTAAAGTGTTGCGTTGAAACATTGTTTTTACAATTATTTCATTTTTTCAGTTTTCCATCGAAAATTGTGCCCCGGCAATAACAATCTCAAAGCTTAATTGCTACGATGGAAAACTTTCGTGCTTCGCTACTCAA
Source organism: Iris pallida (assembly GCA_029216955.1). NCBI lineage: Eukaryota > Viridiplantae > Streptophyta > Magnoliopsida > Asparagales > Iridaceae > Iris > Iris pallida. Next base: position 7,529,111 of record JANAVB010027798.1, read on the forward strand.
TCCTAACTTCTCTAAGTTAGAACAATTTGATGGTGAGCACTATCAAATCTGGAAAAGAAAGGTTTTCCTCAATATTCAGTTCTCTGATGTTGATCACGTGCTGTCTGAGGAGGAACCTGCTGTTCCAGAAACTGGATCTGCAGTCGCAATCTCTGCGGCTACTAAGAACCAGGCCAAGTGGAGAAGGGACAATAGCATTTGTAGGCTTATGATCCTAAATGCTATGGAAGATTCCCTTGCCGAATCTTATTCAAAGAAGACTGTTGCCAGAGAGATTTGGGAGTCTATGGAGAAATTGTACGAGGATGATAAGAATCGTAGCAAGATATTTCTTGTTGAGAAATATCACAAGTGGTTCTTTGAGGACGAAAAGCCAATGCTGTCGCAGGTGAAGGAGTTCCTGAAACTGTGACAGAAGTTGGAAGACGAGGCGATGCCCCTCCCCGACAAGTTGTTGTTGGAGGGATCGTTTCGAAGCTCCCTGCTGGGTGGAGTAATTTTTATGCAAACATGCATAGGAAGAAGTTGGAGGTCAGTCTCGACGATCTCCTGCAGAAAATTTACGTTGAGGACCAGATGAGGGCTCAACTGAAGGTGGACTCACTGTCCAAGCAATTGGCTAACGCCAATCTGGTTCATACCAGGGAACTAAGGGAAAAGCATACGGCTTTCCACAGCAAGAAGAAGGGCCCTAACAATCTGAACATGAAGGGGACTTCTTTCAAGCAAAAGAAGGCAAAGTCTCATATGCCTTATTTCAAGTGTGGCAAGAAGGGCCACTTCAAGAATGAATGCAAAACAAAGACCAAGCAATCAGAGCAATGAGAGCCTAGCAAGTATCAATGATCACTGATGTTGTTGCTATGATTGTGCAGGTCGATGCGGTAGGGACTGACTCTGACTGGTGGGTAGACACTCGAGCCACCTGCCATGTCTGCTCCAGCAAGGAGTGGTTCACCACCTATACACCAACTTCTGAAGTGGTTATGGTGGCAAACCAGACACAAACTGAAGTGCTCGGGATCAGGACGGTGGTTTTGAAGCTGACTTCGGGGAAGTCTCTGACGCTTCAAGGTGTGAAGCATGTACCTGCTATCGTAAAGAACCTGATCTCGGGAGGCCTACTCTGTAATGCAGGTCTCAGGATGGATATCAATGCTGGCCAGATGGTGATGTTCATAAGGGGAACATATTTCGGAAAAGCTTTTTGTACCGAAGGAATATTTAAAATTCAGCTTGTAAATCAGTCAAATGTAATTAATGCAATCACTCCTTCTGCTTATACTCTTGAGTTGTGGCATAATAGGCTAGGAGATGTTCATTGTAAACGAATAAACAAAATGTCTAGTCTAGGACTTATCTCCAAGTGTGGGGGTAAGGTAGAGAAATGTGAAGTTTGTGCTTAAACGAAGATCACAAGGAAACCCTTTCCTCGGGTTTATCGAAGTACAGATCTTCTGGAGTTGGTATACTCCAATATCTGTGACTTTAAACAGTTATCTACAAAGGCCGGGATGAAGTATTTCATAACCTTCATCGATGACTTCTCTAAGTATGCGTTCGTCTACTTGCTGAAGGCTAAAGAAGAAGCATTCGAGAAGTTCAAGGAGTTCAGAGCCGAAGCTGAGCGGCAGACTGGACAATAACTCAAAAGAATAAGAAGTGATCGAGGTGGGGAGTACAGGTCTTATGAATTTGCATCGTTCTGCAAAGAACATGGAATTGTTAATGAGGCTACGGCTCCGTACTCTCCTCAATCAAACTGAGTAATAGAAAGGAAGAACAAAACGTTGATAGAAATGATTAACTCAATGCTGTTGACTGTAGGTTTTCTAAAGTGCTACTGGGGAGAAGCTGCATTGACGGCCACTTTTATTCTGAATAGTGTGCCTCATGCAACTTCAGACATTACTCCTCATGAACTCTGGTTCAAGGTCAGACCTAACTTGAATGTCATCCGAGTGTGGGGGTGTCTGGCATATGTCAAGCTTCCAGATCTGAAGATTCAGAAGCTTGGGACAAGGACTACAAAAGCGATCTTCTTGGGTTATGCCGAGAATAGTGATGCTCGAAGATTTCTTGATATTGAGTCAAATCATATCATTGAATCTCGCAATGCAGAATATTTTGAAGACAAATTTGCAAGGCACAAGAACATTGTTCTTGCGGATATTCCGGAGAATAATAAGGGTGCGCAGGATATTGAAGTTTTCAATGAGGATGCAGTCCAAGAAGATGTTGTTGAAACAACGGTTGAACCAGAACTAGCTGAGTCGTCAGCTAAGCGTATGAGGAGGCCAAAGGACTTTAGAAATGACTTTGTCACCTATCATGTGAAAGCAGATCCGCTTACCTATGATGAGGCGATGAAGACCAGAGATGCAGTTTTTTGGAAGGAGGCGATTGACAATAAAATTGATTCCATTACCTCAAATAACACTTGGGTGTTGGTTGATCTTCCTGAAGGAGCTAAACCCATCGAATGCAAATGGATCTTCAAGAAGAAGATGAAAGCAGACGAAACTATTGACAAGTTCAAGGCTAGGTTGGTAGCCAAGAGATTTTCTCAGAAGTAGGGAATTGACTACTTTGATACATATGCTCCAGTAGCCAGGATGACCACCATCAGAATGTTGATTGCTCTCGCAGCAATACATAAGATGGTGATACATCAGATGGATGTAAAAATGGCTTTCCTAAATGGCGAGATGACCAAAGATATTTACATGCAACAGCCAGAGGGATTTGTCGTCAAGGATCTTGAAGACAAAGTCTGCTAGTTGGTGAAATCTTTGTACGATCTTAAACAGGTTCCTAAGATATGGTATGAGAAATTTGACAAGGTTATAAGATCAAATGGCTACATGGTCAGCGAGACGGACAAGTGTGTTTACACAAAGTTCGCTGATGGAAGATGTGTGATCGTTTGTCTATACGTGGACGACATGCTTATCCTGGGATCGGATATGAGTTGTGTCACGGAGACAAAGAAGTTCATCTCGAGCAAGTTCAGCATGAAGGACTTGGGGGAAGCTAATGTGATCTTAGGGATCAAGATCATCCGGACTGACACTGGACTAGTGCTATCGCAGTCTCATTATATTGAGAAGATGATCACACGTTACGGGTATCATCATCTTTCAATGATCGATACGCCGTACAGGTGTGATATGAAGCTGAAACCTAATTCAGGGAAAAGCGTCAGGCAGCTGGAGTATGCAAGCGTAATCGGGAGTTTGATGTATGCTACTACTGCCGCAAGGCCTAACATAGCTTTTGCCATGGAAATGCTGAGTCGTTTCACGAGCAACCCAGGCATTGAGCACTGGAAAGCTGTGAAACGGGTTATGAGATATCTCAAGAAGACTCAGACATATGCACTATACTACAACAGATATTTGTCGGTAGTGGAAGGCTTCAGTGATGCCAGCTGGTGCTCAAAGGTGGAGAGCAAGAGGTCCACAGGTGGATTCATTTTCATAATGGTTGGAGCTGCTATATCGTGGAAGTCGAAGAAGCAAACAATGCTCTTGCGGCCATCCATGGAATCTAAGTTCTTTGCACTTGATACCGCAGCGGAGGAAGCAGAATGATTTCGGTAGCTCATGTATGATCTTCCAGTGGTTGGGGCACAAATACCAACAATACCGATATACTGCAACAACCAAGCAACTGCGACGGCGGCATCAAATGATCTCTTCAACGAAAAGAAGAGGACTGTGTGGTTGAAGCACAGGACAGTACACGATCTTATCAAGAGAGGTGTAATTACAGTGATTGATGTTCGGAGTCAGAAAAACCTGGCGGATGCATTCACTAAGGATCTCAAATGCCAGCTGGTCGATGACACAGCAAGTAAAATGGGCTTGAAGGCATTCTGATATTGTATTATTGCAATCCTACCATAAAGTTTTATGCTATTAGTTCAAAGAGAATCTACTAGGCATCTAGCTTTTGGTTCAAGGAAGGACCATTAATCAAAAGAATATCAGGAACGGTGGGTACATGTCCTATTGGGCATGGAGAGGTTACGGACCTACAACCATTGTTGTCTACTATTGTTTTCTGTGAAAAACGGATCTTGTGGGAAGGTTGGCTTAAACGCCTTAATGAGTTCTCAGGCAGAGTGAATGCCTGGTGTGCTTTACAGAAAGTACGGTAGCGCAGCACTACAAGGAGTGAACTCCATGCTACTGTGGGGTGACTCCATCATGAGGTTCCCGAAAGGGATAATGCCTCGGCTATACGAGCCAAGTCACAGCGGCGTAGCATCGCAAATATACATGTAGCCTAATGTTGTATGTTGAAAATTAAAGAGGGTGTAGTCAGTACTACAAAGGGGAGGAGTTTCTCATGTTACAGTGGCATGACACCACAATGAGGTACCCGGATAGGGGTAAAGCCTCGGCCTTGCAAGCCATGTCGTTGCGGCGTAACACTGCAAGGGAGCCTAAGGCTTCATGATGGATAGTATGACACTACAAAGAGGCGGTGACTCATGCTACAGTAGTATGACACTACGATGAGGTTCCCGGTACGGGGTAATGCCTCAGCTTTAGGCCATGTCATAGCGGCGTAGCACCGCAAGGGAAGCGCAAAGCGCTTCATGCCATGTCTCTTGGACTCACCTATAGTATATAGACAAAGAAAGATCAGGCCGTCTCTGGAGGGTAAACTTGTAGACGCCTAAAATTATACACGGAAACCAGGCTGGCACAGGGCCTTTAATGTGTAGCCAGAAGCACATATAACTACATTATGTGAGTGGAAAGAATTTCAGCTATAGTGCAGAATTCAAGGCTTAGTCCATTCTTGTATTATAGTATGTTATTTGACCCATGCGGGAAGATTCAAGTCGTCAGCGACATCTCTCCTAATGTATGATGGACAGTTACTGTGGGGAATACTTACGCCCATATATAGATATATATGGAGGATTGTTGGGTTTTGGACTTTTGCATTGGAATCTTTAGTCCCACATCGGCTAGGCCAAAGGAAGTGTATTTCTATATATAAGCTATGCTTGTTTAGAGATGCACAAGTGGTGTGGAGGTGCACATGGGTGTGCCATGTGGGAATATTTTTCTAATGAAAAAAAGACAAATCAACAATGAAGCATTCATGCTTTTTGCTTTTGGGAATTAATTTCCAATAGAGATAAGCCCCGTAGGGGCTTAGCGACTCGAACTCGGACTCAGCCATGAACTCGGGCTCACAGGTTCATGAGGCGTAATGTGGCATTTTGTTGGCGCACTTTGCACTTAGCACGTCAGCATCGTCGCTAGGCGTATAGTGCGCTTAAGTTGCGCGAGCCACTTGCGCTGCCAATTGGCACGGCCCAGTGGTGCGGTCAGTTGCGCGGCCAAGTGTCGCGCCCTGTTGTGCGGCCAAGTGGCACATCCAGTTGCGTGGCCCAGAGGCACGCCCAGTTGTGCAGCCCAGTAGCGCGCTAGTGGGCGATGCCTGTTGGCGCACGATTGACGCAGGTTGCGCAAGTGGTGCAAGTGTCACTGTGCGCGCAGTGTGCAAGGTGTGCGGGGTGCACGCGGTGCGCACGTTGCGCAGGTGGCACGCGCTGTGCGCCAGTTGGCTAAGATCGTGTCTGTGTACGATTTGAGCAGTTGCAGCACTTTCAGTAGCGGTTTTTACCACGTCCCGAACGTTCTACTAACTAGGCAGTTACAGCGCGAGCCTATATAAGGTTTTCTCTTCTCTCTCTCTTAGAATATACATATAATATACAGAAGCTTACAAGTGATTTTTAACACAGTTCCACAAAGTTCGAGAGAGCAGAGAAGAACAGTACCTGCGCCACTTAGTGCCACAGGAGTTTGCTGCCATCCGAGGAGTCAGAAGAGCGGAGTGTTCCAAAGTTCTCCGTCGAACTTGCTGGTTCCTAGAAGCTGTTCGTGTAGGGCGAATTAAGCTTTGAGCAACGGTGATCATTCACCCCAGCAATCTTCCATCTATCGCTTGTCATCCAAGTTGCTGTTGCCTATTGCAATTCACTTAGTATCTTCTTTTTAGAAGTACTACTATCGTTTGCTACTGCTACGAAATCTTTTTAGATTTTCGTAACTCAGAATTCTCCAAGGATCTCCGTTGCACACCTTATTTGAAGTGTTGCGTTGAAACATTATTTTTACAATTGTTTCATTTTCTCAGTTTTTTATCGAAAATTGTGCTCCGACAATAACAATATGGGTATATTTTCTGGGGGACTTTTTGTATAGAGCATAAAAGTTTAACGAATTTGTAGTAAAGCATGTGACTCTCTAATTAGTAGACAGTTTCTTACATAGAGGGCGGGAAGCAAAAATGTGGTTGAAATATAATTTGCTTCAGTGCTTCTCCTCTTCAGCTAGAGAGGCACAAAAAAAGAGAGGGCGGGGGAGCAAAAAGAGAGAAGAAAAGTAGAAGTACACAGAAGTTTCACTGTCCATAGAGATTCCACGCTTGCAATAGTATACAGTTTCTTAGAACCATTGGACTTTTTTGATTCTTCTAGGCGTACCGTACATATTGTTGACACTAACAAATGTTAGTTTTGCTACTCATGCTAGAAAGAAGAAAGAGTTATAGTTTGCTTCAAGGTTTTTGAATCCACATATAAGGTTGTATTAAACCCGAAATAGATCGTTAGATGGAAATCTCGATCTCTTAGAGAGAGAGAGAGAGATGAATACTCGTTCTCTTTGTGAGATACGAGGTTGATGATTCGGTCTCTTTGTGAGAACGCGAGTGGAAGTCACGGTCTCTTTGTGAGAACCGGAGTTGATGAAAATAACTTTGCTGGGGTGATTAAGATCACCGTTGCTCAAAGCAAGATTTGCCCTATTTTGATCTGCTCCCAGAAACCAGCAAGTTCGAAAGAACTTCTGGAACGCTCGCTGTCTCACCTCCTTTCTCGAATACGAAAAACTCTAATGGACTCCAATGGCAGCGGCGACGCAGCTCTCTTCGTCTCTTAATTTCAGAGTAAGTTTTAATGAAGGCATGAAGCGAGCACCTATAGAGAAGGGCCGAAACTCTAATCCAAAATCCTGGCCGTAACTGATTGCGAAAAGATAGAAGCGAATAATGGAAAGATTTAAATGAATTAAATTTAAATTCCTTAAAAGATGGATCTGATTAATTGACTCAATCTTTTTATAAGCGCTCAAATCTTCCAATCAGCTATATCATGAACCGCCTGTGCCCCTTAGCCCGCTCGGCCCGTCAGCCCATATTGTCACGATCCGCACCCAGTATAAGGGCACGAGAAGTAACGAACGCCCAGCCTACGCCGCAGTGTCGGCGGTAGAATGCTGTCCTGAGTCACCATATCTAACACAATCTAAATAAGCTATGAATAGAGAGTAAAATAATACGTAACTCAATCACAATACTAAGATGGAATAGAAGAAGAATCTCAAGAGAGTCACAATAAAAGTCTAGGTGTAAACCACCAGAAATAATCTCAAGTACAACTCATAAAGTCTCAAACAGAAAATACAAAATAAAGTACTAAGTCTCAGCTAGACTATGGGCAAGTCCTCAGCGACTGTGGGATCCTCCTGTGGGTCTATGTCGCCAGTGTCATCTAAGCCAATGCCATAATAAGTAGGACAGTACTCCTCATCATCACCTGTAAAATTTTCAACATTTCCAGTCAGGACGGAACGAGCACATATCTCTCACAACAGTTCATATCAGGAATGGACATATAAAGCAAGCTATAGAAAACTATACATGAATCGCTATAGAGAGAAATCAACAAGAGAGAAGATATAAACTGAGATATAATATGATAAATAGAGAATGTAACCTTCTACATGAATCCGAGCATGAATTGGTTATGTAAACAGCTTGGGTTGCACATAGATACAGCTATGGAATGCACATGGATATCTACTGGGGATAATGATCACATAACCAACTACACTGTCCCTGCCCCCAACCAATACACAAGGATCAAAGCATGTTATGTTATTACACATGGATAACAACTACTGTATACATGGAACTCATATGGTCATGAGTGTACATGAATAACATATGAGTGCACATGGACAAATAGGAATACATGGAGTACATGATGACCATGATAAAGTACATGAATATGACATACTCGATGTATCCGAGGGGATAACATCGCATGAAAACATCCAGAGGGTACTAATCCGTGTGAACATCGTGTCAGCATCAAGTATACTAGTCTATAACAAGAGTACATATCCAAAGAAGTATGAAAAGATCAGAGAATGTACTCGCCTGGCAATCCGAACTGCTGATGATGAAAAGTGACTGGACTGGAGTAATAAGATCCTATTTAAAACAACCACATGTCATAATACAGTCTAAAATATCATAAGGAAAACCTTCAATGCAAATTCTACATGATTTGGGTCAATCTAAGTCAAAGTCAACCTTGGGTCAACTTTGGTCAACCAGACTAGTCAAACTAGGTTAAGTTTGGTCAACTAGCCTACAAGTCAAATTTTAGGTCACTACTAGTCCTAGAGTTGATTTTTGGTGTTGAGTTGGTGTTATCTTAGGTCCAAGGGAGCATTTATGCCTAACAACCAATGAAATTCAAATAATACTACCTTAACCCACAATACCCTATGTCTAGTATCCATACTTAGACTAATATCTACTAAAACTCTAGGCTAGGATGTTTCGTAGTAAGTTTTCTAGTAAAAATAGGGTAATCTCAATTCCTAAATCCTCACCACTCAACCAATGCACCCTCACACTTGGACTTATGCACTTGGTATGCCTACTGCTACTGCAGTTGCCTATTTCCTGAATTTTCATCACCAAACATCCCATATCAGTTCAGCCTACCCTAACCAATACACACATACATATATACCTCTCAAAACCAGTTTCTATCCTAACTACAACAACTAATCCTTAGTAACATCTAAACTGGACTGGACATTACTAATTCTTGACTAACCAACAAGCTAAACTTGGTATTAACCAATTCCTAACTAACAACCAATAAAACTTGGCATTAACTGAAACAGCCCTAAATCATGATCAACCTACCAATCAATATATCAGTTATAGGAAATTCCCATCTCATGATACTCTATCTTGATACCTACCCGAGTACCCTATGCCAACCCAAATTCGAGCACAGCCCTCTCTATTATGCAAACTAATAGGTATCCCCTAGATATGGTTATATAGGATCTGTAGGTTTGGTTTACACAGAAAATTACATCGAAATCTGATGGTAACAGATCAAATACTGAAACAGGAAGAAAAACTGAAACCTAAAACCCGATACTCAACCCAACTCCTAACATGACCTAAAAACATTCGAAAATCTAATGATAATCGAAACTAAAGGTTGGTAACGTGTCACGTGTATGAACAAGAAATTCAGGTGCAGTTATGTCCAAGGAATAGGACATGAAGTGTCCAGGATACGCGAGTATCAAAACTGGAACCCAGTCCTCGTGCACGCGTGTCACGCGACCTAGGGCTCGACACACACCAAACTACGACACGTGGTCGCTCTTACATGTAGCCCACATGTAGGGCTACTAGCCCACGTGTCTGCACTGGCCACACGATACGTGTCCGAGTCGTACGACACGCGTATCCGATGCCAAAACTGGGCGCACGCGCGACAGTGCCAAACCCGTGCCGTGTCTATTTCTCACTCGACTCTCCACGAAACCTAACCAAATTTGTTGGGCATCACGATAGACCTTGCCCCTACCCATAACCCAAAAATCATGCGTCGAGTCGCTGTGTCCAGCGAGAACGGACACAGCAGCAGCAGGGCATCGAGACGCAGTCTCGTGCTGCGTGTCCAACCCGAATTTAGGATACGAAACAACACAGAAACCCTACATAAAATATATATATGAAATCTACATCTAAAGGCCTACAGGATCATGTAATTAGTTTACCTAAACAATAATTTTGAATTCTAAGTGGCAATTCATCGAACACGTGTCGTAAGGGACCGACACGACCTCGATACCTCCATCAAACGGAGTCGAAATCCCACCAAATTACATGGGTGGGTCAAGGGTACCTAGATGCATGCTACCATGAAGAAAAATCAGGAAAAACTATAGTGTTTAGGTGTTTACCTATTGAGAGTTGAAATATCAATGAAACTGACTCCTCGAACAATGAGAAGACCAGTTTCCACTGAGCAAACGCCTCCAACTTATAAAATCCCTAAATTTCTACTATATTTTAATACTAATTTTTTTTGTATTTATATATCGCATAGTCGTATTGTACGTTGCGCGAGAATTTGTATTTTTTTTCGTATTTACTCGTCGAGTGCGAATATGTGCGAGGTACATATTTTTAGAAAAATGGTTTTTGATTTTATTTTCGGTAATGGTTTCAAAATTTTATATATAATAATTATTTTTATTAAAAGTTGTGAAAAGTATTTATCGAGGTTGTCAAAACTTATTATCTTAGTTATTTATAAAAGGCTATCTTATTTTAATAAGTGGTAATTTATAAAAACTAGATTATGTGAATATTCTACTTGTGTAAAGCGCATGAAAATTATTTTATGTATATTTTCAAAATTTATTTTTGTTATTTATAATAATTTATTTAGCAAGAAGTTATTTTAAATATGTAAATATTTATGTTTATTTTCGAAATTATTTTTACCTAAATTATTTAAAGGGTATTTTGAAGATATTTCCTACTAATATTTAAAATAAATATTAGAATTTTCGAAATTAATTATTATATAAATTTTATAAAAATATATTTTGGATATTTTTGTGATAAATTAAATTGTGATTTGATTTATTGATTTAAATTAAATAGTTTAATTTAAATGTGTAATTTATCTATATTTAAATAGGATTTGGATATAGATATAAATGTATTGGTTTAAATTTAATAATAGAATTATCTATTTGGGTTTAAATAAATCCTAGTCTCTATCTATATTGGATTATATTTGATTGAGTTACTTTTAAATCAATTTGAATTAAATAGTGAAAAATCTAAGGGAAATTAAAACTCTTCTTAATCCTTATCTAGATAAGACTTTTGTAAACCCCTTGATTTTTCAAAATAAATATTTTTAGAATTTTTGGATTTTTAAATAACTATTTATTGACTTATTATATAATTTATATTACTTTACATATATTTAGTATAGTGCTCATTGGTGAATTTAGTATAAAAATATATAAAGCTATTTTTCTAGTACATTAAGGATCTAAACTATATTATACAATTTCTTTTTTTCAAAATTTTAGGATTTATTTCATAACTTTTATTACTTTTTACATGTTACTTATATTGTACACTATTTACATAATATAGAATAAATGTCAAATTAGTATTAGATATTTCAGCTTGTATAAATGAGATTAGATGAAGGTTGTTTAAATAAATATTAACTATAGTTATTATCTATAGTAATTTTAAATAATGTTATAGATAATCTAGATAAATATAAAATATATTTTAAATTAATACTAATCCTACTTCTACTTGGAAAATATCTCCATCTATATCCTATCCTAACAAAGGAAATACCAATTTATTTAAAATCAAATCCTATCTAATTTAGGAGATAAATCTGAAATAAATACCTATATAAACCCAATACATCCCCCTTCTATCACCCATAATTCAAAATTATTTTTAGTCCAATAGAAACTCTAAAATTCGTCATTAGAATTCAGCCCCGCTTTTTAGTAGCAAGAGCAACTTGGAACGACGATATCTCCTAGCTCCGAACTCCGTTTCGTCTCAAGTTTTTTTTAAAAGAAGCGTATCGAGGTAAGGTTTCTAAAAACAGATTTTAATAGAAAAAATTCGTTCTGTAGATTTCTGTAAAAGTATTTGAGTATTAGATGTCCAAAAAATAAACGTGTTTCAGTATTTTTGCGATTTCGGGAGTTTCCGGAAACGAAAATACGATCCGTTTAGTTTTTCGGAAAGCTAATACGAAAACCTATGCCATATCCTAATTATAGAATTTATTAAATAAATCTAATAGGTATCGTATTAATTATAATTAGATAATCGACTATTTTCAGTATCCGGAGATGTTTGTTTGGACCTTAGTTCCTCAGCAGCCGTTGTTCCACCTACTTTCCTGTCTGATCTTTGCCACCACAGTGCTCAGGACCCAGGCAAGTATACCTTGCTAATTTACTGTCATATTATTTATTTTCCATATTATTTACTTTGTTTCATATTGTTAGTTTCCTTTGTTATAAATTGTGCATCCAAGCCACTCTTAGGTGCAAGCGACTCTATTAGTCGTTACTTTACTATATGCATGTTAACTTAGTTTTAGTGGACTACCTTCTTGTTGGAGGATATCCTTATATCTCTTTGGGCCATGACACTCACACTACACGGTATGTGGCATTTTGCTAGGGACATGACTTATGGACTGGCCATCTCTAAAGTCGTGTGACAGATAGATGATCGTAACTGCTATGACTAGGGTTTTAGAGACTCAAGCAGTTACAAAACTGGACGAGGCATGGACATGACTTGAACAGTGTAGGAAATATTGGGGGAGGACAGTCGCTAGTGCGTATGGGAATCCAAACAGGTAAACCACAGTCTCCGGATGGAACTGTGATAATTTATTTGCAGATGCCCTCTGACGTTTTGGACGTTACGGCCGGATACAGATGACTGGATACCAGTTACGTACACATAGCCTAAAATTTCACCCATGCGCATGAAAGTTGTCCTCTAAATTGCACATTAGGTGGTTAGAATCTCCTTTGCATATTTGTGTCTAGGATAGTCTTTTAGATAATATTTTATTATTCTGACAGTTCATATTAGCTTGTTCTTCCTGTATCTTGCAACGTCCGTCTGAGGACCTGGTTATTCCCCAAGTGTGTGTTCATGTCTTCCGCAGGTATCTTAGCCGGGATCGTGGTCTTCTCCATTTATTCGAAGATGACGTGACTTGGTTCCTCCTTGCTACTTCCACTTAGCCTTTTATATATCATGTACTTCTTCCTTTTTATTTGGTTGGTAGTGGATGTGTCTCCATCCAACATATTGTACCAAGACAATTCATTATATGCTATCTTTTATTCCTTTACTTTGTGGATGAGATTATCTAGTTGTAGTTTGCTGCATTTTACAGCTTATGTATATATACAAGGCCCATGTACTTCGTATGTATACAGCTGGCATGTCTACATACTTAGTCCTACGTATATTGGGACTGGGGCATTACACAACTCCATGCTAGCAATGCTCCAGCAAGTTATCCTCCTTCCCACGATCACAACGCACTTCGTTTGAGGTAAAACGGAGGTCGGATGAGAAAGTTAGGGTTTTGGAGAGCTGGAAACTAGGGTTTTGTAAAAGGGGTGTCAAAACCAATGCAATTGTTTATATAGGGAGGGGGGTTTCCTGTTTTGGCCGGCCATGCTAGTCCTTCTAGGGTTAGGGTTGGTTCATGGGCCTCTCTTCTCTATCTAAGTTGAGTTTAAGTCCACTAACAGAAAGGCTTAAAAGGCCAATTAATTAAATAGCCTAAAAATGGTCAAATGGCCTTCTAAATTGAACCAAAGCCTAAAATAAATTCTAATTAGCTAAATGATCCTCATATGTCATGGTTAGCCTCTAATATGGATTTTCTAAGGTTAAACCAAATGCTAAATCAAACACAAGTCAATAGTATATAGAAAATCACAAAATGACGAAAATGACTAAAATTACTAAAATACCCTTATTTCAAAAAGTGGGTGCTACACATATGCCTATGCGTAGTTGCGCAACAGCACAAACGTGCAGACCTGCAAGCACGCAGCAGTATCACAGCCTGCGTGCCTGCACGTAGCTGCGTAGCAGCACAAACGCACAACCCTGCAAGCGCACAACCGCACAAATCCGTGGCTCCTGCACAGCCCCTGCGTGCAACTGCGCGGCCCCTGCGCATGCGACTCGCACAGAAGACGAGCGCACGAGTGCATCAACTGCGCACAAGGCACAATGCGCTTATGCTGACGTACAAAGTGCAAAGTACGCCAACAAAGCGCCACTTTGTGCCCTTGAGCCCGAGCCCGAGTCCGAGTCGCTAAGCTCCTTCGGGGCTTAGCTCCATAGGAAAATAATCCCATGAGCATGACAAAAAGCATTAATGCTTCTTTGTTGGGTTAGCCTTCTTTCCACTAGAAAAATCCCCCCACATGGTACCCATGTGCCTCTACACACCTCATGTGATTCTCTTAACACAAGCAAAGCTTTATGTAGAGATACAATCCATTTGGCCTAGGCAATGTGGGACTATCTTTCAAGTTCTCTAAGGCAAAACCCAACAATCCTCCACATATCTCTATATATGGGTTGAGCGTTCCCCATAGTGATTGTCCATCATGCATTAGGATAGATGTCGCTACGACTTGAATCTTCCCGTATGGAGCATGATACAAGAATGAACTAAGCCTTGAATTCTGCACCATAACTGTAATTCTTCCCACTCACATAATGACATCAACTATGTTTCTGGCTGCACACTAAAGGCCTTGTTGTCACGACCCGCTCTCGAATAACCGAAAAATAGTCGAACACGCCCAGCCTTTGTCATTAGACACAACAAAGTAAGCTATACCGATCTAGGGAAACTAACCAGATATCAAGACAAGTATGAAAACACAGCATCTATAAATGTATCCCAGAGTAAAGTATAAGTATCAGAATTTATTACATTCCAGAAATGACAAAAAGTCTACTAGTCTCAATACATGGAAAATAATAGGGAAAAACTAAGGAAAGCTCTAGGCTTCTGCAGCCTCTAAGTCAAGAGCAGCACCAGCTAGCTCTCCTGCATCAATAGGCTCCTCACCATAGAATATGTCGCACAAGGCCTCCAACTCACCTGCAACTTATCCAGTCAGGAGCGGAGCTAGTATATCCAGAGAAATGAACATGTACATCATGGTATTAATCAAGAAAACAGGAATAAATGTAAAGTACAGGAAATGAGAACAAGACATAAACTGAACAGGAAATACTGAAAGTAAAACAGGGAACATGGTAAGAGCCCTGAGCATGAAATACAATATGAACATGAAGTATAACCTGAACATGAAATACAGCCTGAACATGAAATACAGCCATGAAATCCTGAAATACAAACTGAATTCTGACATGTGCAATATTTGAAATACAATCTAGATTTGTGATCGGCTTGGGTAGATGCAATGAACCTGAAATGGTACGGCTTTGGCCCCGCGTGCACGGTGCGGGACCCAAGCTATTCACATGAGTAGTAACAGGGTTTGATCACATATCTATAGTATTTTCCCTCCCAAACGCAAATGATACATGGAACATGAAACCAGACAATACCGTGATATATCGTGTCATCAAGGAGATACAAGAATGGATATGAAAGACATAAGAAATGAACAAATCCGAGGAGTATACTTGGCTTGCTCCGGGTGATCGAGAAAGGGTAGTAAAGCTGGATGTCCTCCTGTTTTAGAATTTTAGTACAAATTGATTAACATCTAAACATAGCTATTTAGCTAAAACTCACTTTCATAATCTAGGTATCTAAAATGAAACTAATATATTTTGAAACATGATATTTCTAAGCATAACACAAGTCTAGCCTAAGCCATAATCCAATTATGGAAGATTCATAAATATACTAATTGGTTTCATACATATATATTACACAAGATATCCTAACTTGACACATTGTGGTTCCCTCTTCCATACGACTAACTCCCATTCCAATCAATACAACAGCAGTAGTAGGATACTGTACCATGTATCAATGTGCACTGTTTTTCAGATATAAACCATTGTATCAGTCCTAAAGTACTCATGCTTAACAGTCCTAACTCAATGTACTATAGGAAACCTCTTAAAAATCTAATGGTTAACATTTTGATTTAGGACCTAACAGTCCCTAATAGGAATCAGTAATGAGTATCAATCTTGATTCTACAAGGTTGAACCCAATTTGATATTCAACTTGGGCAAGGAATCATATTAATCATGAATACTGATATAATCAATTTAACCAAGGCTGATTTGGCCAGTCTTTCTTAAACTGATTAACCAGTTTCCAGTAACTCTTCCCAGTCCATAGTTGAATCAACAAATGAACAAACTTCTATCTCAGTCTAGCCAAAACTTTTCCTGAAATACTAAACTGAATTTATTGATTCCAGTACTACTCTCCTACAGGGATTACAAACGGTTTGCTTACTGCCTGAACAGAGCAGCCTAGGGAAAAACTAAATATTGGATTCGAGATTGAACCCTTCGTATTAAACCTGGCTCTTCCTAACCTATTTGAGGTAATTGCCATATCCTGCTAGTCCAAAATAACTCTAAATACCAATTCTATATACATTCAAAAATTAGATCAAGTTCTACATTAACACACAATTTGATACTCAGTCCCAAACTGGACTGATCTAATCAGTCCAGTAACTGTCATCCTTGAGTGTACCAGGACAATTGGTGATTGTCAAATTGTTGACAGTCAAAAATAGGATCCTGAATCCAAATCAGTGACTTACCTGCCCTGTCCCTCTCTTATTGCCAATACTCATCATGCAATAAGTGTTGCATCAACCCATTGTACAGTTAATATTCCCTCTGGTCCAGAACCCCATTGTTCAGTTACAGGTTTAACCATCAATCTTAGATAACTGATATCACAAAATTGTTCTTGCCTGGTTAACTTCTGAAATTCAAAACACAACCCTGGAGTCTAATACAGGTTATAGATGTTCTTGTAAGGTAATGGCAGTAGTACCAGGGCACCATACTTGAATGTAATTTCAGAGACAGAGATGGTATTACAGCCCACTATTCACATCTAAAATCATCCAAAAAATCGAAGGTCTAATTAATGGAGAGGAAAAAAAATAAGAGACAAGAGACTTTTAGGTCAAATACCTATCAAGCCATTATACCCAACTAAAACAAATAAGGAATTTCATCTCTCCCTGCCACCAGTGGTTCCTGCAATCTATGGACTACACTCAAGTTGAACAAAAGTTCCATTCAATAACCCAAATGATCACTGATATACCACCCATGAAATTATCAAACCAACAGTTACTCTCCTTATTCTAATTCCATAAATATGCAGCAATAGTCCATTCCTTTACTGAAATAAATCTTGCAACTCACCATAATGTTCATACTTAAGAGTTCATCTATTCTTAAATCCCAGATTTCTAACCATGACCAAACTCATAATAATTCTCATCACAAACCTAAAATCAGCTATGAATAATCAGAATGATAAGAAAATAGCTAATAGAGATAGAATTAATCGACACCCTCTGATATTTGCATGTATAATTATCATATCAATTATCAAATTCATCCATACTCAATTAGGCCAAAACAACTTCTCTGTTTCAGTCTTTCAAATGATATTTCTATTGTTGATTCATGCTTAACACATACATGAATTCATATGGTTTTCAGAGCTAAATTATCTAATAATCAGAGATTTACCTATAAGAATTTCTGATGCAGAAATGCTCAAACCTTAGCTCAGTCCAACCCTTCAATACTTCGTTCACTAAATGATGAGAGTGATATTCTGATCTAACCTAAACCAAATCCTTCAATCTCGATCTACAAATCTAAACACAACAATTTGAAGAATAAAATTAAGCGCCAAACAATCTGGAGTTACAATTCAGGTAATGATCCTTACCTCACCAACAGATCTTAATGTTGAAAACAGGAAAATCGAGTGAAATCTACTATTCCTCAGATCAAGATCTACACATCTCATCGATCCTCTGGTTCAAGAGAATAACATTACAAAATTCATGATCCTATCTATTTCGAACAATTTAGAAATTGAAAATAAGATCTAAAAGAGTTAATTGTCGAGATCTACCTCACTTGTATCGGCTTGATGAAGGAATAATGATTTGATCGAATTGTTCTCAGATCTGAAATTTGTAAATTCGATCAATGCAAGAAGGAGAAACAGAGGAAACCATTGAATCGATTATTACTGGAAAGTTGAAGAATACACAGATGACTTACCAGTGATTTCTCGATCGAATGAAGAGGAAAATCTCCGATCTCTGAATCCCTGGCATGGCCGCTTGATTGAAGGTTGAAGGAGAAAAATTTTTAGGAAGAAGGAGCTCCTCAAATGGCTCTGGCTCTTCTTTCCAACAAGATTGCTATCAAGGAAGAAGAATGGAGTTTAAATAGGCTTTTGGAATTGGGGGAGATTTTTGGAGGAAGGAAAACTTAGGCGGAAAGTTGTGAGCTGTCAGAGACGGTTACAGCAGTAGCCAGGAAAGAAATCGAGCACTCAGCTCTAACAGAATGCTGAGGAGGAGAAGGCTCTCTTCTCTTCTTATGAACGAAATAGTCAAACAAATAAAGATGAAAATGATTTGTTGAATTAGTATTTGAATGGTGGCTAAAATGATAATGGACTAGATTGATAATGGGCTGGATTGCTAATGGGCCGGATTGCTAGATTAACCTAATAATTTAAAGCTTAACTATTATATACAAAATACTTACTGTAAATTAGTTAGCTAACATTATTTAGAGAAAAAATATATGAATTTTTGGGGAGCAGGCTTACAAATCTTCCTCCATCAAAAAAAATTTCGTCCTCGAAATTCGAGAAACAACAAGACAGTTTCAAAGCAAAATCTCAAGGAGGTTCAAACACCGATCATTTATTGAAATCAGAATTTCGAAAAATAGAGTACCATCAAATCAACCAAATAGGTTGGGATAGCGCTCCCGTATCTCGTCCTCGCGCTCCCATGTGGACTCTCCCGGAGAGTGGTGTCTTCACCTGATGCGAACAAGAGAAATAGCCTGGTTCCGCAAGCGCTTCTCCCTCCGATCAAGGATCTCCACTGCCTGCTCCTCGTAGGTCAAGCTCGGGCCCACCTCTAGCTCTGAATAGTCCACCATATGGCTCGAATCTGGAATGTAGCATCGAAGCTGGGACACATGGAAAACGTCGTGCACTTCCTCCAAGCTAGCTGGAAGCACTAGTTGGTATGCCACCTCGCCAATTCGCGCTGTCACGTCAAAAGGCCCGATGTACCTCGGACTGAGCTTCCCGCCCCTACCGAAACGAATGACACCTCTAGTCGGTGAGATCTTCAAGAATAATCTATCTCCAACCGCAAACTCCAGTAGCCGTCTGCTACTGTCCGCCCAGTACTTCTGCCGATCATGTGCAACTCTGAGACGTCTTGAGCCTTTGAGATCAAATATGATAATTACACACAAGAAGTTAAAATAACACGATCTAACAATGATCAAAATCAAATAGGCACGAGATGGAATGAAGTTTCAATTACAACTTAAAGACGCAAAATCATGAAGACACAACTATTAAGTACGATCAAAATTTGATAGTTTAACACCAGTGGACAAAGACAAGATAGGAAAATCAAGGTCAGATAGACATGATTTAAGATTGAAGTTTAGACAAGTCACAAACGAAGTACGGAATCACAATCTGGTAATATATAATTTTGAGGAATTCAATGATCTAAAAAAATGCTAGAAGAAATTTTTAGCAATGGTTGATTGAGGAGACGTACGCAATACTCAAGAGATACAATATCAAATCAGGATGAACGTGCAAGGATCTGTGATTCTCGAAAACCAATAATCATAAAAAAAGATATAGTTTCCATGGTGTCCGGGAACATATAGCTATTTGAAGTCACTTTGTCTAGAATCTCTACCCCGTCAGTATATATCTGACTGCAGTGGACTTTCGGCTCCATGACTCAAATAACAATATGTCACCGAATAATCTGTCAACCTTATCCATTTTCCAACAATCATTGACGAAGCAACCCAAGAGATCAAGGTATGAAGAATATGACAAGTCTCGACAGTACTCGAAAACCTATGATTGTCTAAAATCACTTCAACTTAAAGTTCCTGCCTCGCCAGTGCGCTACTGACTGCAGTGAACCCTTAGTCACCACAATCCAGCTAATGGCTGCAACGCGCAACTGTCATGCCATAGTAGGTCATCGAATAGCCTCTCGACTTTATCCCTAAGAATTTCAAAAGAGTTTCATGGAGTTCAAAATGAGTTTCAGTAGTCCAAGTCACGAAAATGGTGAGGTTACCCGTCTGTTAGAATACAAAGGTTTATTAGGTACTATGAAGTAACACGAAATCAAATCAAGGGTAGTGAGTACAAAGGGGCAACCATGGAGACTTAAAATTTCAGACAGGGAGCGGAGTTTCAAATTATAACGGAATTTTAACTGATATCTGAAATGGTAACGAGGTTTCGTATAGGGAACGTAATCCCAAATAACGAAGCCGCAAAGGTTGCATAGAAGCAATGTATCATATAGAAGGCAAAGTCTCGAAATAAGGACCAAAAACTTTGTACATAATATATAACAAAATCTCGAACGACAACGAAGTCTCGAACAAAAGTTCAACAGGAAACAAAACTTAGATAGGAAATCGACATCAAGAAGGTCACGAATAAAAAGTGAAATCTTGAACAGAATCTCGAACAGGAAGCAAGGTTACGAATAGTGATTTAGAAAATAGGGTATCAAATAGCGAACAAGAAACAGGTATCGAACCCTGATTATGAAACGAATAGAATTTCAATAGAAAACAAGGTCGAACAAGGTTGTGAACAGAAATAATTTCTTGAATAGAACAAGTCTCAAATAGTAAACAAAATCACATAGGGAATGAGCCAAAATTTCAAAATAGAAAACAAGATCTTCAAACGATGTCTTGAATAGGGGCTGAATCTCAAGCAAGTGTCAAGATAGGAGTGAAGGTTCAACCAATATTTTGATTTGGGACAAGTTTCAAAATGAAATTTTGGTTCAAATAGCACATGGTTCAAATAGGAAATTTTCAAATAGAAGCAAAAAACAAAGCCATAAATAATGAATTATGAAACAGGGTATCGAATAGTGGATTCCAAATAATTATCGAATTATGGATCTGGAACAAGTTTACCGAATAGGAAACAATATCTAGAAATAAGTTTCGAATATCAATCAGGATTTCAAACAAGAAAATGAGAAGTTTCAAGAAATGATCTAGGTACTAGAAGAAATTTAAGGAAACACTGGATTGCTAATCAAGATACATGGTTTTCTCAACCATGCGAAAGAAATCTTCTGTCTTCAGTCTGTCTTCAGTATTCCTCTGGAATCACTTCAATTTCTTCAACTGTCCTGTCGTAGGCTGGTCCTTGCGGTAGTGCTCCATGTGTTTGCTGATTCTGAAAAGATGGGTCCCTTTGCTGTAGTCCGATGCTCCTCGTGCTTGTTCTCGGGCAGTGCGATCAACGGTCTTCGGACAATCTTTGACTTGGTGAGTAGGCGATCCGCAGTACAAGCGTAGTCTCCGTCCTTTGTGGCATTCTTCGTGGTGATGTCCAGACGACGGCAAAAATTGTAAGTGGTCGTCATCTAAATCTGAGTCTGGATCTCCCGCTGGACTGAAGCGCAGAGTCTCTGATAGGAATATACGTCTGCTGGCGTGCTGGCTGTTGAGACCTGCTCCCGATGATGTGACTGGTGGTGTGACCGAAGAAGCGATGACTGAGTGTTGTAGCAATTTGCGGGTCCAGGGTAGTTGCTGTCTTCGTCATAAGTTTTCATGTCTCTCCTGTGCATCAGCTTTCCGTCTCATTCTATTATTTGTGATATATTCTGGATCTCCTGGCTAGTGGTTCCAATCTTCAGAGAAGTCAGTTCCTCAAGGATTTGTGTGCTCTTCAGTGGCAGCTCCAGGTTCTCGATCTACTCCTCAGTGCAAGATATGCGCTCGGTGTCGGAGAAGTCCAAAGGTCTGGAAGTCTGGAAAGCAGAAGTCTTTTCTGGCTTAAAAAGTACATTCACAAGTCTGGCTTAGAAAATGATGGCTTGCTCTCTCTGGGTGTTAAGGAACTCTTCAAACTTCTCCGTCAACTACGTACTACCCATAGGAATAGTAGGGACGACCTGCGGGGTGGAAGCTTGGAGACCTCAAGTATAGGTGGATCAACCGTTCCGGTGTCGCGTGCTTTTGAACTATCTGTAAAACAGAAAACTGTTAAAATAACCTAGACCTAAATACAACAAGTGTTTATAGAATATCAATATACCTGATATACCCTTATTTCCCGATTTTCCTATGCTGTGATCAAGTTTCCCTAGTGTAATCAAGTCCCCCAATAGTACACTAAGACCTAGGTACCATTAGGCTAGACCTGCATGGGCCACCACTAAAAACATGTCACGACCCACTCCCGAATAACCGGATACGAGTCGGACACGCCCAGCCTTTGTCATTAGACACAACAAAGTAAGCTGTATCGATCTAGGAAAACTAACCAGATATCAAGACAAGTATGAAAACACAGCATCTATACATGTATCCCAGAGTAAAGTATAAGTATCAGAATTTATTACATTCCAGAAATGACAAAAAGTCTACTAGTCTCAATACATGGAAAGTAATAGGGAAAAACTAAGGAAAACTCTAGGCTTCTGCAGCCTCTAAGTCAATAGCAGCACCAGCTAGCTCTCCTGCATCAATAGGCTCCTCGCCATAGAATATGTCGCACAAGGCCTCCAACTCACCTGCAACTTATCCAGTCAGGAGCGGAGCTAGTATATCCAGAGAAATGAACATGTACATAATGGTATTAATCAAGAAAACATGAATAAATGTAAAGTACAGGAAATAAGAAAAAGATATGAACTGAACAGAAAATACTGAAAGTAAAACATGGAACATGATAAGAGTCCTGAGCATGAAATACAATCTGAACATGAAATATAACCTGAACATGAAATACAGCCTGAACATGAAATACAACCATGAAATCCTGAAATACAAACTGAATCCTGACATGTACAATATTTGAAATACAATCTAGATTTATGATCGACTTGGGTAGATGCAATGAACCTGAAATGGTACGGCTTTAGCCCTGCGTGCACGGTGCGAGACCCAAGCTATTCACATGAGTAGTAACAGGGTTTGATCACATATCTATAGTATTTTCCCTCCCAGACTGTAACACCCAGTTTTTCAAAAGAGGGTAATTTTGAAATTTTGTAATTATAATTATTATAATGATATTTATTTCATATTATGATTTTTAGTGATTTTTAATTATTTTTAAATTATTTAAATTCATGGCTTGTGATTTTTGGTATTTTGCTAGTGAACAGTAGAGACTGCCTACCCTAGAACCTAGCCATGTGATTAGGTTATTTTTAACATTTTTAGGGTTATTTGGATTTATTATAATTTATTTGAATTTATGGGAATTTTTAGAAATTATTTTGGAATTGTTTGAATGAGGGTTGACTAGGTTGACTTTGACTAGCAATGACCTTGGTAGGCTAATCTAGAAGCTAACCCTAGTTGTGTTTGGACTTGGGTTTGGTCATGTAACCCTAGTTAGACTAGAGTTGACCCATGGTATGGTTATTTGACTTAAGTTAGATTTAAGTCATAAGCCATGACTTGTGATTTAAACCTTAAATCAATAACTAGCCTTAAAGCCCATAGGCCCGCACCATGTAGCCAAACCCTAACCCTAATCAGACCATGGCAGCCAACCTAGGGTTTTCCACCCTATTTAATGCCTCTTCCATTTGTTCTTGCCTCTTTTATTAATTTCTCCAAGTTTTGAAGAAAGAGGTTTGTCCATTCTTCCCCAACCCATAGATTATTCATTTTAATTCCTTTTCCACTCTAGTCTTTTGCATTAGTTCCTAATCCAGCTCTATTTTATGTCCATGGAGAGAAATCTCAGGTTTGGACCAATTTGGAGCACTTGGCCATCAAGAAGAAACCTCCGTTTTTGAAGCTTTTTCATGCAAATTGCATATATAGGTAACTTCCTATTCCTTCCATAGATTTTCGATTTCTTTGCATTAATAGGAAGCCCTAGGTGTCCCCTAGCCGTAGGTATTGGATTTGTGTCGGTTCGTGTCCGTTTGGTGTCCGTATCGGACATGTGTCAATGTATACGTGCATGTGTTTGTTGAAATGCCACAATGAATGATTTTATGTTATTTTCGAAATCTTTCTGATTGAGATTGTTGGTTTTGATGTGTCTTCTATTTTTTCTAAACCTAAACCATGTTTTTGTGTCGTGTCGTGTCCATACAATGGCGTGGACACAGCCCCGCGCACGGCCCAGGCGGATCCCCTGCTACCCGACACTGAGATCTCGATGCACAGGACACCAGGACACATAAAATTTTGTGGAGTCGTTGGGGCAACGACTGACACTATGCTCCCAAAATTTGGGAGCATATCGTTCACCACGCGAGGAGAAATCCCGCGTGCACGAATCACATACTGTGTGCATGCGCACGACAGTGCCTCACTGATACGCACGTTTATCTCGGACACGACACCACATGGACACGTTTCAGGCATGTGGACACGTACCTCTACCCTAGGCGAACACCTGTGCACAAGCACGAGACATGTATTGCCTTGTGTCGAGAGCACTAATGCTCGACACGGCTGCACGAGGCCCAGGTTACACTAGTTTCAGACACAGTTCATTTTGTTGGTTTTGACACGATTGTGTCCACTTTGTGGACACGTCTAGGCTCGTGAGGACACGTGGGACGAGTACCTACCTCTGTAAACCTATTTCATTTTGATTTCGAGTTTTTATTAGGAATTAGATTCGAATTTGAGGTTTATCCCATTTTAACTGATACGGTGTACACTGTCTGAGTTTTCTGAATTATATATATTTCCAAACTAAATTTCGTAGGATTAATTTGCAATATTATTTAACCTACACATGACTGAGTGTTAGTTGCATGATTAGGTTGATGTTAACACAAGGATTGGGGATTTCGAATTAGGATTGAACTGTTATTGAGGACTGTCACCTTGTTCTCAGAACACAGTTTCAATTCCTGAATTCAAATCGAAATTTCAACTGTTGTAAATGTTTTAATTGCCAAGATTAGTTCATACCTGTGTATTAGTTACTGTAGTGTTGTTACATGATTGGGTGAGAATAACAGGGAATCGAGTTTTCAAAATTGGGTTTGAATGAGATTTATTGATATGAGATTGTCCTGTGATCTCTTTTTTTTTCCACTGATTTCTTGATGATTAAACTAAAATATTTATTCACCTAGATGCAGCTGAGCTAACTTACATGCTAGGGTTCACTTGGCATAGGGATTAGTTTTCAAGTTGCTCTAGTTTCAATTGCATTGAGTTGGGATTTTCCTTAACTGTTATTTGTTTTTTGCAAATCTGTGAATGATAAGCACACACATTTCACATAACACTGAGAAATCTGAGATTGATACTCTATTGTACACCCTCTTCTATACACACACTCACACCAAAAATCTTAGAACAGATGTTCATTTCACCACTGTTCCATCTACACTGTCAAGAATGGAAAATCTGAGAATGTATGAGGGATTCAAATTTAGGTTGAATTATTCATAAAGGTTTTTTGATTTCATTCCTTTTAGACTGATTTTGAAGTTAGATTCATGTGACTAAATGCTTGGTTTATTAAACTGTCAACCTGAGAATGAATGGGGTGGTGGTTGTACACAGTTTATTTAGATTCTGAAATGTTGAATGCCTAAGAGTTCCCCTCTTATTCATCTATCAACACACAACTGAGGGTGAGTTTAAATATGGTTGAATGTTAGATTGAAATACAAATCTGTAAATTGATTTCCTTACCTTTTTGCAATGCTAAGTATATGCATGAAGTGAACTTGAACTATTTTCCCTTCCTTTGCAACCTGGGATTGAGTAAACTGAGTTTTGCAATGTATTTTAACATGTAGGATTCACTCAAATTAGCACTGAACTGTTACATAGCTGAGATTGACACATTGCTCTGAAACCTATCACTATTTTCCTATGTACAAAATACACACACACACTGAATCCTATTCCGGGGAACTTAATTGCCCACACCATACTTTTCTGGCAGCTATACACTACAAGCACAGGGTTCTACCTAGACACACACATGTTTCAGTCCATTAATGTATTCCTACATATATGTTGCCACTAATATCCTGTCACTCCATAAATCTGAGACAGTTTACACATTAGACAATTGATTTCCTAATTTTCTGTCACATGTTCAGCCTGCATGAGATTGTATACATACACACATTGTTGTGAACTGAATTGGGTTTCCTACTTATAGCATTACCTGTCACATTTTCTAAGAACACATGTTCAGTCAATTCCTGCACACTGTTATACACTGCCTACACTCCCTAATACACATTGATACATGTCCTGCACATATAGAATCTGGGAATTACTGTTTTATAAGAATATTGGACTGTTATGTGAAATCTGAGATTTGTATGTGGAAGTTCATATTGAATTGGTCTGAAAATGGGGTTCATGAATCTAATTTCCTGTCACCTGTTCTGAGGATATCACTGCTTGAACCTGAAATCTGAGAACTTCATTAGTATTTTACTAATTGATGATAAATCTGAGTTTGTTTGATGTATTGATATCTTTTCTCTCCTTGTTAATTTTATATTAAAAATCCGTTTTTATGCTATGTGGACTGTCACCTCTCTCTCACTTTTCCCTCTCACACAACATCCACACACACATTGTAATTCCTGTACACAGAATCCTCTGGCACACACACACATTCATCATGTACACACACACACACACACTTGTAGACACCATCCCACACATTGCAATTCCTGCACACATTGCAATTCCTGTCACACTCACATGGACAGCCCTCTTTCACTCGCATCCTCTATCCACACACACACATATTGTATCCTATATATATATATATATTTTTTTTTTTCTATATATATATATATTATATATATATATATATATATTTTTATATATATATATATATATTTTTATATATATATATATATATATATATATTTTTTTTTTTTAATATATATATATATATGTATATATATATATATATGTATATATATTTTTTATATATATATATATATATATATATATATATTTATATATATATATATATATAAAAAAAAAAAAAAAAAAAATATATATATATATATATATATATATATATATATATATATATATAGGTAATTCCAAATATATGTATGTGTGTGATTATATATATATATATATATATATATATATATATATATATATATATATATATATATATATATATATATATATAATCACACACATACATATATTTGGAATTACCTATATATATATATATATATATATATATATATATATATATATATATATATATATATATATATATATATATAGGTAATTCCAAATATATGTATGTGTGTGATTATATATATATATATATATATATATATATATATATATATATATATATATATATATATATATGGGTCAATAGCTATAATAGCCTAAATGTAATGTGTGAATGGTAGAGTAGGATTATGGGTATTTCCTTATGTGTAATAGCTAATGTGCTATGCATATCTTATTTGTATATGTAGGTATATATATATATATATATATATATATATATATATATATATATATATATATATATATATATATATTCACATATGTGAATGGTGATATATATCTATATATGTGGTATTGGCCTATGGTGTGTCTATTAGACTAGTGGGGGCTTAGTTAGGCTGTTTAGTCTTGGTTAAGTCTAGTTAGACTTGTTAGACCTAGTTTGACCATAGTTGACCTAGGTTTGACTTCTTGGTTGACCAGGGTTGACCAAGAGTTGACCTTGACCTAGTTGGACCTAGACTCATGTAGAATGCATAGTAGAGCTTCATTTTATTATTTTAGACTTGTTGTGACTTGTACTGTTCTATAGGAGACAGACACCACTCCTCGGACAGTATATTCTCTTCAGACATTCAGGATACCAGGTGAGTACATTCTCTGATCATTTCATATCCTGCTTAGAATAATTTTCTACATTAAATTACTTTACTTGATACTGTCACGTTGGTCACACGGATTAGTACTATATGGATCCCTTCTTGAGATGCTATCCCTTCAGGGAGCATCGGGTACTCTATGTTCTGTGTATTTCACTTACATGGCGTATCATATGCTTCTTTGGTTCTTTGATCACTTGTGACATATACCCTTATGATCACAGAGTCTTCTCTGAATCCTTATCCTATTTATTGGGTCTATCAGAATCCCCATTTATGGGACTACTATGTACCACCCTTTAGGGGCTTATCACCCTTTGGGGGCATATCACCCTTTGGGGGCTTATCACCCTTTGGGGGCTTACCACCCTTCGGGAGCTGTTACATAGAATCATAACATAACCTGGTTGGATCCTTGTGTATTAATTGGGGGTACGGGGGAGTATAAATAGCCATGTTAGTAATTCCAAAGTAGAATAGCCATGCACGCCTCTTTAGTATAGCCATGTACAAATTAAGCCGTTCACATGTCGACTTTGTACTCTAAATCACTAGTCACTGGTAGCTCTCTACTTATAGTAGATATTTCTATTACAGTTCTTTCTCTGTTTACATGCTGCATTTCTTTCAGTATCTATATCTTACTTTACTGTATGATTATATTTTCTAACCTGCTATGAACTGTTGAGATGTACTGTGCTCGCTCCCGTCCTGACTGGACATGTTGAAAATTTTACAGATGATGATGAGGAACCCCGCACCCCTTACTTGGAGCTTGCCTAGATGACACTCGCGACCTGGACCCCTGGGGAGGTTCAGGCAGCTGCTGAGGATGATACCCTTGAATAGTATAGATAGCTTAGACTGTTTCTTTTCATGTTTAGCTGTTGTCCTTGCTTTCAGAGTTGTATATTTTTAGAGATGATAAGACTTGTATTTCATTTCTGTTGTACCTCAGTTGATGATTCTCTTATCTATTTTATCGTGCCATATTCTATCTCTAGATTGTGATTGAGTTGTACCTCTGTATTGGCCTCCTTATGGAGAGTATTCATATTATGTTAGTTATAGTTCATGACCTAGAATAGCGTTCTACCGCCGACACTGCAGCGTAGGCTGGGCGTTGTTACGCTCTCGTACCCTCACAGTGGGTGCGGGTCGTGACACATTTTTAGTGATGGCCCATGCAGGTCGAGTTTATGTAGTGGTATTCGAACTAGAGTATCACTACAGCCTGCAGTAGGATTATGATTATTTTTGGAGGTACTCAATCACATTAGAAAAAACTCTTAATCAGATTCCTTTTGTCTAAAAATTGTTGCTTATTGACTTCCCTTTGAATATAAACTGTCATTCTTTGAATTTTCGCTTCATTCTCAGAAATTGCTTCTTGTTTTGATCTATTTTCATGATGGTTATGAAGACATGATCTCATCACTTCGGTTCGGGGGATACTATCGAGAGGCTGGCCACCTCTCGTCCTATTCATCAGGGCCTCGAGACCGCAACTCCTGTTGAGCCGACTCAGGTTTGCATTTCTGTTACGTTGGAGGTGCACCTCTGTCTGTACGGAGACTTTTCCTCGTCATTTCCGATTCGCTCAGCAGCAACGGTTCATGCAGCATCAGCAGCAGACCAGGGGAAACCAGCAGGGTGAGCTATCGTCAGGACTGCCAAGGATGCACAGACCATTGGAGATCTTGCTGCAAGTTTCATTCTTCTTGATTCCATTCCCAAAATTGTCTTTTATAATTACCTTGAAATCCGGTTCCATCTGTTCCTTGTTGATTGATTAATTTTGTTATGTTGCTCTTTTATTATGTTTGTTTTCTTTTTTTTTCTTTCTGAGAAAATCATATGGGCTAGGTCACCTAAATCATGGGATCTAGAATCTTCGATAGTCGTGTTAGTTGGCATAGTGAGGACATGTAGTCAGATTTTGGATGTATTTCTCGGGTATGGAAATTTAAGGTTTTCGCCGTCGCATGCGGCAATGTAAAAATTTTAAATACCATGAACCTAGCGGTACATACCTTAGTCAAGGACTCTGTGATTATCGTAGCCTTGCTCACTAGCATGATGAAGACTCTGGACAACATGATTTTTGGATAGACGCATATGATTAACAGATTGTATTTTGAGTAGGTGGTTCCTTCATAGTATAATGATATGGTGACTTGCAGAGTGTCTGTACCCTAGAGGTGATAGTTAGCATTGGTACTAGAATAGTAACCCATTGCAGATAATTCTCCTGTTATCTATAATACCAACCAGTTTATACATATAGGATGTTAGTATGCCATACAACCTTGATGATTATTTATTGTTTCCTCTATCCTTCCAGTGAGGCACCCAGTGACCAGAGCCCGTCCTTGAGTATAGTTGTAGTTCACCTAAGACTGAGAGGCCTATATACATATAGATTGCAGATGATATACTTAGGATATGTGATGGTTGTTGTTCTTGAGCTTATGTATATGTGGTATTTGGGATTGGTATGCATAGCTTGTGGGTAATTAGTTATGGGCGACTTGATAGGATTTGGAAGTTAAAAGCCAGTCTATTATCAAGTTTTCTTTTGCTAATATCTAGTTGCCAACACTAGGTAGCTAGCATAGGTAAAATCCCAGGAAGTTGACCAGCTGATGACCAAGTAATAGGATGTTGAGAAAATTGACTAGTGATTGACCCTTGTCTATGTGTGACCTAGAAGGGGTGCGATCATCTTAATTTCGAGGACGAAATTTTTATAAGATGGGTACGATTGTAACACCCAATTTTCCAAAAGAGGGTAATTTTGAAATTTTATAATTATAATTATTATTTAATGATATTTATTTCATATTATGATTTTTAGTGATTTTTAATTATTTTTAAACTATTTAAATTCATGGCTTGTGATTTTTGGTATTTTGCTAGTGAACAGTAGAGACTGCCTACCCTAGAGCCTAGCCATGTGATTAGGGTATTTTTGACATTTTTAGGGTTATTTGGATTTATTATAATTGAATTTATGGGAATTTTTAGAAATTATTTTGGAATTGTTTGAATGAGGGTTGACTAGGTTGACTTTGACTAGCAATGACCTTGGTAGGCTAACCTAGAAGCTAACCCTAGTTGTCTTTAGACTTGGGTTAGGTCATGTAACCCTAGTTAGACTAGAGTTGACCCATGGTATGGTTATTTGACTTAAGTTAGATTTAAGTCATAAGCCATGACTTGTGATTTAAACCTTAAATCAATAACTAGCCTTAAAGCCCATAGGCCCACACCATGTAGCCAAACCCTAACCCTAATCAGCCCATGGCAGCCAACCTAGGGTTTCCCACCCTATTTAATGCCTCTTCTATTGGTTCTTGCCTCTTTTATTAATTTCTCCAAGTTTTGAAGAAAGAGGTTTGTCCATTCTTCCCCAACCCATAGATTATTCATTTTAATTCCTTTTCCACTCTAGTCTTTTGCATTAGTTCCTAATCCAGCTCTATTTCATGTCCATGGAGAGAAATCTCAGGTTTGGACCAATTTGGAGCACTTGGCCATCAAGAAGAAATCCCCCTTTTTGAAGCTTTTTCATGCAAATTGCACATATAGGTAACTTCCTATTCCTTCCATAGATTTTCGATTTCTTTGCATGAATAGGAAGCCCTAGGTGTCCCCTAGCCGTAGGTATTGGATTTGTGTCGGTCGTGTCCGTTTGGTGTTCGTATCAGACACGTGTCAATGTATACGTGCATGTGTTTGTTGAAATGCCACAATGCATGATTTTATGTTATTTTTGAAATATTTCTGATTGAGATTGTTGGTTTTGATGTGTCTTCTGTTTTTCCTAAACCTAAACCATGTTTTTGTGTAGTGTCGTGTCCATACAATAGCGTGGATACAGCCCCGCGTGCGGCCCAGGCGGATCCCCTGCTACCTGACACTGAGATCTCGATGCACAGGACACCAGGACACGTGAAATTTTGTGGAGTCATTGGGGCAACGACTGACACTATGCTCCCAAAATTTGGGAGCATATCATTCACCACGCCAGGAGAAATCCTGCGCGCACGGATCACACACTGTGTGCACGCGCACGACAGTGCCTCACTGATACGCACGTTTATCTCGGACACAACACCACGTGGACACGTTTCAGGCATGTGGACACATACCTCTACCCTAGGCGAACACCTGTGCACAAGTACGAGACACGTATTGCCTTGTGTCGAGAGCACGAATGCTCGACACGGCTGCACGAGGCCCAGGTTGCACTGGTTTCAGACACAGTTCATTTTGTTGGTTTTGACACGATTGTGTCCACTTTGTGGACACGTTTAGGCTCGTGAGGACATATGGGACGAGTACCTACCTCTGTAAACCTATTTCATTTTGATTTTGAGTTTTTATTAGGAATTAGATTCGAATTTGAGGTTTATCCCATTTTAACTGATACGGTGTACACTGTCTGAGTTTTCTGAATTATATATATTTCCAAACTAAATTTCATAGGATTAATTTGAAATATTATTTAACCTACACATGACTGAGTGTTAGTTGCATGATTAGGTTGATGTTAACACAAGGATTGGGGATTTCGAATTAGGATTGAACTGTTATTGAGGACTGTCACCTTGTTCTCAGAATACAATTTCAATTCCTGAATTCAAATCAAAATTTCAACTGTTGTAAATGTTTTAATTGCCAAGATTAGTTCATACCTGTGTATTAGTTACTGTAGTGTTGTTACATGATTGGTGAGAATAACAGGGAATCGAGTTTTCAAAATTGGGTTTGAATGAGATTTATTGATATGAGATTGTCCTGAGATCTTTTTTTTCCCCACTGATTTCTTGATGATTAAACTGAAATATTTATTCACCTAGATGCAGCTGAGCTAACTTACATGCTAGGGTTCACTTGGCATAGGGATTAGTTTTCAAGTTGCTCTAGTTTCAATTGTATTGAGTTGGGATTTTCCTTAACTGTTATTTGTTTTTTGCAAATCTGTGAATGATAAGCACACACATTTCACATAACACTGAGAAATCTGAGATTGATACTCTAATGTATACCCTCTCCTATACACACACTCACACCAAAAATCTTAGAACAGATGTTCATTTCACCACTGTTCCATCTACACTGTCAAGAATGGGTAATCTGAGAATGTATGAGGGATTCGAATTTAGGTTGAATTATTCATAAAGGTCTTTTGATTTCATTCCTTTTAGACTGATTTTGAAATTAGATTCATGTGACTAAATGCTTGGTTTATTAAACTGTCAACCTGAGAATGAATGGGGTGGTGGTTGTACACAGTTTATTTAGATTCTGAAATGTTGAATGCCTAAGAGTTCCCCTCTTATTCATCTATCAACACACAACTGAGGGTGAGTTTAAATATGGTTGAATGTTAGATTGAAATACAAATCTGTAAATTGATTTCCTTTCCTTTTTGCAATGCTAAGTATATGCATGAAGTGAACTTGAACTATTTTCCCTTCCTTTGCAACCTGGGATTGAGTAAACTGAGTTTTGCAATGTGGTTTAACATGTAGGATTCACTCGAATTAGCACTGAACTATTACATAGCTGAGATTGACACATTGCTCTGAAACCTATCACTATTTTCCTATGTACAAAACACACACACACTGAATCCTATTCCTGGGAACTTAATTGCCCACACCATACTTTCCTGGCAGCTATACACTACAAGCACAGGGTTCTACCTAGACACACACATGTTTCAGTCCATTAATGTATTCCTGCATACATGTTGCCACTAATATCCTGTCACTCCACAAATCTGAGACAGTTTACACATTAGACAATTGATTTCCTAGTTTTCTGTCGCATGTTCAGCCTGCATGAGATTGTATGCATACACACATTGTTGTGAACTGAATTGGGTTTCCTACTTATAGCATTACCTGTCACATTTTCTGAGAACAATGTTCAGTCAATTCCTGCACACTGTTATACACTGCCTACATTCCCTAATACACATTGATACATGTCCTACACATATAGAATCTGGGAATTATTGTTTTATGAGAATATTGGACTATTATGTGAAATCTGAGATTTGTATGTGGAAGTTCATATTGAATTGGTCTGAAAATGGGGTTCATGAATCTAATTTCCTGTCACCTGTTCTGAGGATATCACTGCTTGAACCTGAAATCTGAACTTCATTAGTATTTTACTGATTGATGATAAATCTGAGTTTGTTTGATGTATTGATATCTTTTCTCTCCTTTCTAATTTATATTAAAAATCTGTTTTTATGCTATGTGGACTGTCACCTCTCTCACTCACTTTTCCCTCTCACACAACATCCACACACACATTGTAATTCCTGTACACAGAATCCTCTAGCACACACACACATTCATCATGTACACACACACACACACTTGTAGACATTATCCCACACATTGCAATTCCTGCACACATTGTAATTCCTGTCACACTCACATGGACAGCCCTCTTTCACTCACATCCTCTATTCCACACACACACATATTGTATCCTATATATATATACATATATATATATATATACATATATATATATATATATATATACATATATACATATATATATATATATATATATATATACATATATATATATATATATATATATATATATATATATATATATATATATATAGGTCAATAGCTATAATAGCCTAAATGTAATGTGTGAATGGTAGAGTAGGATTATGGGTATTTCCTTATATGTAATAGCTAATGTGCTATGCATATCTTATTTGTATATGTAGGTATATATATATATTCACATATGTGAATGGTGATATTTATCTATATATGTGGTATTGGCCTATGGTGTATCTATTAGACTAGTGGGGGCTTAGTTAGGCGGTTTAGTCTTGGTTAAGCCTAGTTAGACTTGTTAGACCTAGTTTGACCATAGTTGACCTAGGTTTGACTTCTTGGTTGACCAGGGTTGACCAAGAGTTGACCTTGACCTAGACTCTTGTAGAATGCATAGTAGACCTTCATTTTATCATTTTAGACTTGTTATGACTTGTACTGTTCTATAGGAGACAGACTCCACTCCTCGGACAGTTTATTCTCTTCGGACATTCGAGATACCAGCCGAGTACATTCTCTGATCATTTTATATCCTGATTAGAAATATTTCCTGCATTAAATTACTTTACTTGATACTGTCACGTTGGTCACACGGATTAGTACTATATGGATCCCTTCTTGAGATGTTATCCCTTCAGGGAGCATCGGGTACTCTATGTTCTGTGCGTTTCACTTACATGGCGTATCATATGCTTCTTTGGTTCTTTGATCACTTGTGACATATACCCTTATGATCACAGAGTCTTCTCTGAATCCTTATCCTATTTATTGGGTCTATCAGAATTCCCATTTATAGGACTACTATGTACCACCTTTTGGGGGCTTATCACCCTTTGGGGGCATATCACCCTTTGGGGGCTTATCACCCTTTGGGGGCTTACCACCCTTCGGGGGCTGTTACATAGAATCATAACATAATCTGGTTGGATCCTTGTGTATTAATTGGGGGTACGGAGGAGTATAAATAGCCATGTGAGCAATTCCAAAGTAGAATAGCCATGTACGCCTCTTTAGTATAGCCATGTACAAATCAAGCCGTTCACATGTCGACTTTGTACTCTAAATCACTAGTCACTGGTAGCTCTCTACTTATAGTAGATATTTCTATTACAGTTCTCTCTCTGTTTACATACTGCATTTCCTTCAGTATCTATATCTTACTTTACTGCATGATTATATTTTCTAACCTGCTATGAACTGTTGAGATATACTATGCTCGCTCCCGTCCTGACTGGACCTGTTAAAATTTTTACAGAGGATGATGAGGAATCCTGCACCCCTTACTTGGAGCTTGCCTAGATGACACTCGAGACCTGGACCCCTGGGGAGGTTCAGGCAGCTGCTGAGGATGATACCCTTGCATAGTATAGATAGCTTAGACTGTTTCTTTTTATGTTTAGCTGTTGTCCTTGCTTTCAGAGTTGTATATTTTTAGAGATGATAAGACTTGTATTTCATTTCTGTTGTACCTCAGTTGAGGATTCTCTTATCTATTTTATCGTACCATATTCTATTTTTAGATTGTGATTGAGTTGTACCTCTGCGTTGGCCTCCTTATGGAGAGTATTCATATTATGTTAGTTATAGTTCATGACCTAGAACAGCGTTCTACCGCCGACACTGTGGCGTAGGCTGGGCGTTGTTACGCTCTCATACCCTCACAGTGGGTGCGGGTCGTGACACAGACGCAAATGATATATAGAACATGAAACCATACAATACCGTGATATATCGTGTCATCAAGGAGATACAAGAATGGATATGAAAGACATGAGAAATGAACAAATCCGAGGAGTATACTTGCCTTGCTCCGGGTGATCGAGAAAGGGTAGTAAAGCTGGATGTCCTCCGGTTTTAGAATTTTAGTACAAATTGATTAACATCTAAAAATAGCTATTTAGCTAAAACTCACTTTCATAATCTTGGTATCTAAAATGAAACTAATCTATTCTGAAACATGATATTTCTAAGCATAACACAAGTCTAGCCTAAGCCATAATCCAATTATGGAAGATTCATAAATATACTAGTTGGTTTCATACATATATATTACACAAGATATCCTAACTAGACACATTGTGGTTCCCTCTTCCATACGACTAACTCCCATTCCAATCAATACAACAACAGTAGTAGGATACTGTACCATGTATCAATGTGCGCTGTTTTTTCAGATATAAACCATTGTATCAGTCCTAAAGTACTCATGCTTAACAGTCCTAACTCAATGTACTATAGGAAACCTCTTAAAAATCTAATGGTTAACATTTTGATTTAGGACCTAACAGTCCCTAATAGGAATCAGTAATGAGTATCAATCTTGATTCTACAAGGTTGAACCCAATTTTATATTCAACTTGGGTAAGGAATCATATTAATCATGAATACTGATATAATCAATTTAACCAAGGCTGATTTGGCCAGTCTTCCTTAAACTGATTAACCAGTTTCCAGTAACTCTTCCCAGTCCATAGTTGAATCAACAAATGAACAAACTTCTATCTCAGTCTAGCCAAAACTTTTCCTGAAATACTAAACTGAATTTATTGATTCCAGTACTACTCTCCTACAGGGATTACAAACGGTTTGCTTACTGCCTGAACAGAGCAGCCTAGGGAAAAACTAAATATTGTATTCGAGATTGAACCCTTCGTATTAAACCTGGCTCTTTCTAACCTATTTGAGGTAATTGCTATATCCTGCTAGTCCAAAATAACTCTAAATACCAATTCTATATACATTCAGAAATTAGATCAAGTTCTATATTAACACACAATTTGATACTCAGTCCCAAACTGGACTGATCTAATCAGTCCAGTAACTGTCATCCTTGAGTGTACCAGGACAATTGGTGATTGTCAAATTGTTGACAGTCAAAAATAGGATCCTGAATCCAAATCAGTGACTTACCTGCCCTGTCCCTCTCTTATTGCCAATACTCATCATCCAATAAGTGTTGCATCAACCCATTGTACAGTTAACATTTCCTCTGGTCCAGAACCCCATTGTTCAGTTACAGGTTTAACCATCAATCTTAGATAACTGATATCACAAAATTGTTCTTGCCTGGTTAACTTCTGAAATTCAAAACACAACCCTGGAGTCTAATACAGGTTATAGATGTTCTTGTAAGGTAATGGCAGTAGTACCAGGGCACCATACCTGAATGTAATTTCAGAGACAGAGATGGTATTACAGCCCACTATTCACATCTAAAATCATCCAAAAAATCGAAGGTCTAATTAATGGAGAGGAAAAAAAAATGAGACAAGAGACTTTTAGGTCAAATACCTATCAAGCCATTATACCCAACTAAAACAAATGAGGAATTTCATCTCTCCCTGCCACCAGTGGTTCCTGCAATCTATGGACTACACTCAAGTTGAACAAAAGTTCCACTCAATAACCCAAATGATCACTGATATACCACCCATGACATTATCAAACCAACAGTTACTCTCCTTATTCTAATTCCATAAATATGCAGCAATAGTCCATTCCTTTACTGAAATAAATCTTGCAACTCACCATAATGTTCATACTTAAGAGTTCATCTATTTTTAAATCCCAGATTTCTAACCATGACCAAACTCATAATAATTCTCATCACAAACCTAAAATCAGCTATGAATAATCAGAATGATAAGAAAATAGCTAATAGAGATAGAATTAATCAACACCCTCTGATATTTGCATGTATAATTATCATATCAATTATCAAATTCATCCATACTCAATTAGGCCAAAACAACTTCTCTGTTTCAGTATTTCAAATAATATTTCTACTGTTGATTCATGCTTAACACATACATGAATTCATATGGTTTTCAGAGCTAAATTATCTAATAATCAGAGATTTACCTATAAGAATTTCTGATGCAGAAATGCTCAAACCTTAGCTCAGTCCAACCCTTCAATACTTCGTTCACTAAATGATGAGAGTGATATTCTGATCTAATCTAAACCAAATCCTTCAATCTCGATCTACAAATCTAAACACAACAATTTGAAGAATAAAATTAAGCGCCAAACAATCTGGAGTTACAATTCAGGTAATGATCCTTACCTCACCAACAGATCATAATGTTGAAAACAGGAAAATTGAGTGAAATCTACTATTCCTCAGATCAAGATCTACACATCTCATCGATCCTCTGGTTCAAGAGAATAACATTACAAAATTCATGATCATATCTATGTCGAACAATTTGGAAATTGAAAATAAGATCGAAAAGAGTTAATCGTCGAGATCTACCTCACTTGTATCGGCTTGATGAAGGAATAATGATCTGATCGAATTGTTTTCAGATCTGAAATTTGTAAAT
This sequence comes from Iris pallida, assembly GCA_029216955.1. Lineage (NCBI taxonomy): Eukaryota > Viridiplantae > Streptophyta > Magnoliopsida > Asparagales > Iridaceae > Iris > Iris pallida. The sequence continues at coordinate 7,567,925 of JANAVB010027798.1, forward strand.
TCGATCAATGCAAGAAGGAGAAACTGAGGAAATCATTGAATCGATTATTACTGGAAAGTTGAAGAATACACATATGACTTACCAGTGATTTCTTGATCGAATGAAGAGGAAAATCTTCGATCTCTGAATCCCTGGCATGGCCGCTTGATTGAAGGTTGAAGGAGAAACTTTTTTTAGGAAGAAGGAGCTCCTCAAATGGCTCTGGCTCTTCTTTCCAACAGGATTGCTATCAAGGAAGGAGAATGGAGTTTAAATAGGCTTTTGGAATTGGGGGAGATTTCTGGAGGAAGGAAAACTTGGGCGGAAAGTTGTGAGCTGTTAGAGACGGTTACAGCATAGCCAGGAAAGTAATCGAGCACTCAGCTCTAACAGAATGCTAAGGAGGAGAAGGCTCTCTTCTCTTCTTATGAACGAAATAGTCCAACAAATAAAGATGAAAATGATTTGTTGAATTAGTATTTGAATGGTGGCTGAAATGATAATGGATTGGATTGATAATGGGTTGGATTTCTAATGGGCCGGATTGCTAGATTAACCTAATAATTTAAAGCTTAACTATTATATACAAAATACTTACTGAAAATTAATTAGCTAACATTATTTAGAGAAAAATAAATTATACGAATTTTTGGGAAGCAGGCTTACACTTGTGCCAGCCTGATTTCGGTGTATGTATCTTGGGTGTCTACAAGATTTCCCTCAAGAGACGACCTACATCTCTATCCATACACTTTAGGTGAGTTCTTTTTAAAGAGACGTTGGCATGAAGCCTTTTGCTTCTTTACGGTGCTACACCACTATGACATGGCGTAAAGCCAAAGTACTGCCTCATATGGTGTCATACCACCTGTAGCATGAGGCCCAGCCTATTTGTAGTGCCAAACTACCCAGCATGAAGCCTTTTGCTTTCTTACGGTGTTACGCCGACGTGATATGACTTACAAAGCCGAGGCACTGACTCATGTGGTGTCACCTACTGTAATATGGGGCCCAGCCTTTTTGTAGTGCTGCCTACCACTCTTCATCATACAGTATTAGGCCCTCTTACCTATGTGTATACTACGCCGCTGTGACTTGGCCCGAAGCCGAGGCTTTACCCTTACTAGGTACCTCATATGGTATCACCCTACTGTAGCATGTAGTACTATGCTCCTTTGTAATGCTGTGCTATCCGTGCTTCCTATAAAGCACACCAGACATCCCAGATGCCCAAAAACTCATTAAGGCTTCCAAGCCATCCTTCCACATGACTTTGTTCTTTGTAAAGAACAATCAGTAGATAATAGTGGTTCTGGATTAATAATCCCGCAACATCCCAAAGGATTGCCCACTACTCCTGATATTCTTCCAGTCAATGGTCCTTTTTTGAACTAAAATTTAGATGCCTAGTAGATTTCTCTTTGAACTAATTGCATAAAACTTTATAGTAGAATTACAACGACACAATATCAGAGTGTCTTCAAGCCCATCTTACATGCTGTGTCTTCAACTAGTTGGCACTTGAGACCTTTGATGAACGGATCTGCCAGATTCTTCTGACTCCGAACATCAATTACGATAATGACTCCTCTTTTAATAAGATTATTTACCGCCCTGTGCCTTAGGCACACAATCCTCTTATTTCTATTGAAGAGGTCATTCGATGCCACTGTTGCAGTCGTCTCATTGTCGTAGTATATTGGTACCATCGGTATCTGCGCACCAACCATTGAAAGAACATGAGCTTTCGAAGCCACTTTGCTTCCTCCGCTGCAGCCGCCAGTGCATAGAACTCAGATTCCATAAAAGAGTGAGACAACATAGTCTGCTTCTTCGACTTCCGCGATATAGCAGCTCCACCCATGGAGAAGACGTATCCTTCTGTGGACCTTTCACTCTCTACTTCTGAGCACCAGCTTGCATCGCTGAAGCCTTCCACTAGTTTTGGATCTCCACAGTAGTACAGTGCAAACTTCAGAGTCCTTTTAAGGTATCTTATAACCATCTTCACAGCTTTCCAGTGCTCCATACCTGGATTGCTCGTGAACTGACTCAACTTTCCCATGGCAAAAGCTATGTCAGGCCTTATGGCAGTAGTCGTATACATCAAACTCCTGATGACGCTTGAATACTCTAACTGTCTGACGCTTTTCCTTGAATTTGGCTTCAACTTTTTGTCACACCTATATGACGTATCGATCCCTGGAAGATCCTGATACCCATAACGTGTGAACATCTTCTCAATGTAATGAGATTGTGACAATGCTACTCTATTTTTCGTCCGGATGATCTTTATTCCCAGGATAACATCAGCTTTCCCTAAGTCCTTCATGCTGAACTTAGACGAGAGGAACTTCTTTGACTCAGAGACACTTGCTAGATCTGTACCCAAGATTAGCATGTTGTCTACGTACAAATAAACAACAACTCATCTTCCGTAAGTAAACTTTGTGTATACACACATGTCCGTCTCGCTGACCCTGTATCCATTTGATCTTATAACTTTATGAAATTTCTCGTGCCACATCTTGGGAGCTTGCTTTAGACCATACAGAGATTTTACCAACTTACAGATTTTGTCTTCGAGGCCCTTGACGATGAACCCTTCTAGCTGTTGCATGTAAATCTTTTCGGTCAATTTACCATTAAAGAAAGCAGTTTTAACATCCATCTGATGAATTACCAGCTTGTGAATTACGCTTAGAGCAATCAACATTTCGATGGATATCATCCGCGCTACTAGAGCATATGTATCAAAATAACTGATCCCTTGCTTCTGAGAAAACCCTTTGGCAACTAATCTTGCCTTGAACTTGTCAACAGTTCCATCGGCCTTCATCTTCTTTTTGAAGATCCATTTACATCTGACTGGTTTTGTTCTTTCAGCCAGGTTGACCAACACCCACGTGTTGTTGGATGTTATTGAGTCATACTCATCATTAACAGCCTCCTTCCAGAAGACAACATCTCTGGTCTTCATCGCCTCATCATAGGTAAACGGATCTGCTTTCACATGATAGGTGACGAAGTCCTCTCCAAAGTCCTTTTGTCTCCTCACTCGCTTAGACACTAGTTCTGCGAGTTCTATTTCAACAGTTATTTCTGCAGTAACAACTTCTTCTTGGACTACCTCTTCATAAGGAACTTGATCTTCCTGTGCACTCATACTGTTCTTCGGAATGTTCGCAAAAATAATGTTCTTGTGCTCTGTAAATTTATCTTCAAAGAATTCTACATCGCAGGATTCAATGATGTGATTTGACTCAACATCAAATAACCTCCGAGCATCACTCTTGTCAGCATAACCCAGGAATATAGTCTTCGTAGTCCTCGTTCCCAGCTTCTGAAACTTCAAATCTGGACGCTTCACATATGCCAGACACTCCCACACTCGAATGACATTAAGTTGGGTCTGACCTTGAACCAGAGTTAATGAGGAGTGACTTCCAAAGTAGCATGCGGCACTCTGTTCAATATAAACGTAGCCGTAAGCACGGTTTCACCGCAGAAGCAATTTGGAAGACCAAGAGTCAACATCATAGAGTTTATCATTTCTGTTAACGTTCTGTTCTTCCTTTCTGTAACACCATTTGATTCAGAAGAGTATGGAGTAGTTGTCTCGTTGATAATTCCATGTTCTCTATAAAATGATGCAAATTCATGAGACCTATACTCGCCTCCTCGATCACTTCTGAGTCTCTTGAGTTGTTGTTCGGTTTGACGTTCGACTTTAGCCTTGAAGTCCTTAAACTTCTCAAATGCTTCATCTTTAGACTTGAGCAGATAAACAAATGCATACTTTGAGAAGTCGTCAATGAAAGTAATAAAATACTTCATCCCGGCCTTTGTGGAGAACAGTTTGAAGTCACAGATATCTGAGTGCACCAACTCTAGAAGATCTGTACTTCGGTTTACCCGCTTGAACGATTTTTTAGTGATCTTCATCTTTGCACAGACCTCACACTTCTCCAACTCATTTACCCCATATTTGGAGATAAGCCCTAGACTAGACATTTTGTTTATTCTTTTATAATAAACATGTCCTAGTCTATTATGCCACAACTCAAGAGGATAACCAAAAGAAGAAACTGTATTAACTATCTCTATAGGATTTACAAGTTGAAGTTTGAACATCCCTTCAGTACAGAAAGCCTTCCCAAAGTATGTTCCTTTATAAGACATAACGACTTGACCAGCATTGATGTCCATCCTCAAGCTTGTGTTGCAGAGCAGACTTCCTGAGATCAGGTTCTTGGCTATGACCGATACATGCTTCACATTTTGCGGCGTCAGCAAATTCCCCGAAGTTAGTTGCAGTACCACCGTCCCGATCCCAAGTACTTTAGCTTGTGTCTGGTTCACCACCATAACCTTCTCAGAAATAGGTTAGTACGTAGTGAACCACTCATTCTTTGAGCAAACATGACATGAAGCCCTAGTGTCTATCTACAAGTTCGTGTCAACTCCAATTGAGTCAACCTGCACAATCTTAGCAACAAAGTTAGCCTCACAATGCTCCTTTTGTTTTGGTTTTTCTTTGCAGTCCCTCCTCCAGTGGCCTTTCTTACCACAGTTGAAACAAGTCCCAGGTTCTTTGAACTTGGGCTTGAACTGAGCCGACTTCACCTGCAGATGGTGAACGTCTTTGTTCTTTTGGTACGGAGCCTTTTGCTTCCCTCTTGAGTTTCCTCCTTGCACCACGTTCACTTTGGCCATCTGCTTGGACAAGGTATCCACTTTGAGTTGAGCCCTCAACTCATCTTTAACATGTATCCAGTACAAGAGGCAGTCCAGATCCACTTCCATCTTCTTGCGGTGCATGTCCACGATAAAATTGCTCCACCCAGGTGGAAGCTTGGCGATAATACCCCCGATGATAAAAGTATCGACCAAGGGCATGTCGTCATCCGCTAGCTTCTGATGTAAGAGGAACTCCTTGACTTGAGACAACATGGTTTTGTCGTCCTCAAACTACATCCTCTAGATCTTTTCGGTCACGTGGATCATGTTTCTGTCATCTTCCTTATAGAGATTCTCTACAGACTCCCAGACGTTCTTTGCATTGACCGTCTTGCTGTATGACTCTACCAGAGTGTCCTCCATAGAGTTCAAGATCAACAACTTGCAGAGGTTGTTATCTCTCCTCTACTTCGATTGCAAAATTATGGCTTCTGCAACCCTTAGAGCATTTTCACCAAATGGAATCAAAGGCTCAGGATCTATCAACACGTAGTTGACACTAACGAGTTGAAGGTTAAGGCTAACCTTTCTCTTCCAGACGTTGTAATGTATTCTGTCAAACTTCTCAAGTTTGTTAAAACTTGTGTCAAAAAGTTATACACGTTTGTTTTCCATCAGATCTGAATCTTGCTTTGAGATTGTTAAACCCGAAACAGATCGTTAGATGAAAATCTCGATCTCTTAGAGAGACAAATGAATACTCATTCTTTTTGTGAGATACGAGGTCGATGACTCGGTCTTTTTGTGAGAATTGGAGTGGAAGTCACGATCTCTTTGTGAGAACCAGAGTTGATGAAGACGACTTTGCTGGGGTGATTAAGATCACCGTTGCTCAAAGCAATATCCGCTCTATTGTGATATGCTCCCAGGAACCAGCAAGTTCGAAAGAACTTCTGGAATGCTCGCTGTCACCTCCTTTCTTGAACACAAAAACTCCAATGGCAACGGCGGAGCAGCTCTCTTCGTCCCTTAATTTCAGAGTAAGTTTCAATGAAGGCACGAATAGAGTATTTATAGAGAAGGGCCCAAACCCTAATCCAAAATCCTGGCTGTAACTGATTATAAAAATATAGGAGCAAATAATGGAAAGATTTGAATGAATTAAGTTCAAATCCCATAAAAGATGGATCTTATTAATTGACTCAATCTTTAGCCCACTCAGCCCATCAGCCCATGTGCCTGTGCGTAGTTGTACAACAGCACAGACGTGCATCCCTGCAAGTGCGCAGCAGCGCCACAGCCCGCGTGCCTGTGCGTAGCTGTGAAGTAGCACAGACGTGCAGCCTCGCAAGAGCGCAACAACACAACAACAAAGCCTCTCATCCCCGCGGCTCCTGCGCAGCCCCTATGTGCACCTGCGCAGCCCCTGCGTAAGCACCTGCCGAGTCCGAGTTGCTAAGCCCCTTCGAGACTTAGCTCCAAAGGGAAATAATCCCATGAGCATGACAAAAAGCATTAATGCTTCTTTGTTGGGTTAGCCTTCTTTCCACTAGAAAAATCCTCCCACATGGCACCCATGTGCCTCTCCATACCTCATATGATTCTCTCAACACAAGTAAATCTTTATATAGAGATACAATCCATTTGGCCTTGGCAATGTGGGACTATTTTCAAGTTCTCTAAGGCAAAACACCAACAGGTTGAGATAGTATCACCTATGATTGAAACCGTTTGGGTCCAGGTCCAATATGATCAACCTGTATAAGTTCATTTTAACCTTACATCCCAGCTCAATCAAATGTCTGGGTAGTACCTACTTTCCTCCATCTGGCTGGCTTGGCTGCCAGCTTGGCCTTTGCAGAACATTGGCTAATTTGTAGGGGTGAGCATTATGCGATTTTGGACCAAAAATCGAACCGAACCGGTTCGGTTTAAAAAATATTCGGTTCGGTTTTGAAAATACTAAATTTTTTATTCGGTTTTGGGTTTCGATTTCGGTCAAAAAACCAAAAATCGAATAAGATAATGAGAAATTTTGAGTTGTCCCCATTTATTTTACCATAATTCAAGGTGCATCCCACCGAATTACCATAATGCATGAAACCCTTCACTTTTAACGAAAATCGCCAATAACTAATAGTCAACTCCTTTGACCTACATAAATAAAAAAAGTTCAGTTGCACCTTACTTATTTTACCATAATTCAAGATGCACCCCACTTATTTAAGGGTATTTTCGTCATAATTCAAGGTGCACCCCACTTAAATGGGGGTCAAAGGAGTTGAGTATTAATCATTAACGGTTTCTGTTAAAAGTGGAAGATTTTATACATTATGATAATTCGGTGGGGTGCACCTTAAATTATACTCAAAATTTCTCTAAGAAAATTTAGTTTATATATATATATATATATATATATATATATATATATATATATATATATATATATATATATATATATATATTTAAAACTATATATATATATATAAAATATATATATATATATATATATATATATATATATATATTTTATATATATATATATAGTTTTAAATATATATATATATATATATATATATATATATATATATATATATATATATATATATATATATATATATATATATATAATATATTATATATATATATATATATATATTTTTTATATATATATATTTATATATATATAAAATATATATATATATAATATATATATATATATATATAAAATATATATATATATATATATATATATATATATATATATATATATATATATATATATATATATTTTATATATATATATATATATTTTATATATATATATAATATATATATATATATATATATATATATATATATATATATATATATATATATATATATATATATATATTTTATATATATATTTTTTTTATATTTATATATATATATATATATATATATATATATATATATATATATATATATATATATATATATATATATATAAATATATATATATATATATATATATATATTTATATATATATATTTTATATATATATATATATATATATATATATATATATATATATATATATATTTTATTTTTTATTTTTATTTTATATATATATATATATATATATATATATATATATATATATATATATATATATATATATATATATATATATATATATATATATATATATAAAAAATATATATATATATATATATATATATATATATATATATATATATATATATATATATATATATATATATATATTTATATATATATATATATATATAGTAATATATAGTAATATATAAAATATATATATATATATATATATATATATATATATATATATATATATATATATATATATATAGTAAAAGAGCTTCGAGTGCATCGGCGGGCGGTGGGAGGAGGAGGGGGAGGAGACGACGGCCATGCTGGCGAGGGCGGTGCACGTGTTCGTCCCCGATAGCATGTCCGTGTTCGGAGGCGGGGGTCTCGAGCGGGGCTGCAGGGGAGGCGACGGAGGGGGAGAGGGGGACGTGCGGGAAAGATTAAATAGAGAGGGTATTTTGGTCAAATAAATTTGATCAAAGAGGTTGACCGGGGGTTGGAGACTATTTTCGTCAAAAATGGGGGGTGTTATACATTCTTGTAATTGTGTGGGGTGCACCTTGAATATCGGTAAATAAAATGTGGTGCAACTCAAATTTTCTCTTAAATTTATTTTGATGTTGGTTGATGCACACTTTATGATAAGTTTGATCTGTGGTATATGCTCAGTTTTTAATATCTTCCAAGATTGTGCTCAACTTGGGCAATGATTCTCAATTTTTAAATTTTCTCTTTGAAGCGCAAAAAAAGATGAAAATATTTGTTTCTATACTTTGTGAAGTATATACTACAGATTATAGTCCATTTGGTTTACTGGGTTAGAGAACGTAATGTAATTGACATTACATTGTAATTCTAATTCAGATGTTTGGTTGACCATTTATTTTCTAGATATAATTTAATCACGATTACAAACTTGAACATCACTTCATATCCAAATCAATTACATCACAAAACCTATGTAATCATAATTATATTACATCCTCAAAATCTAAATTACAATTTTTCGCGGCTAATTCTAAAGGCACTCCAAGTTTTACTTGGGACTAGTTTAAAACTTTTCCAAATATTTACAAGTTTGTCACTCCTATTTGTTACTTGGGGCTAGCCCACATTTGGGTATAAAATCCAATGTTTTTTTGTTGCTCTCTTCGCCCCCAAAAATTCCTAGCTCACATAAGTAAACCCTAGTCCAACTTTCTTTCCAACCTAGATTGTGTGAAAATTGTGGATGAAAAGTGTAGTTATACTTTCATCGAATTCCAGCGTTATTAGGTATGTCATCAAGTTAATATGATGATTAAGTTTTCAAACATTATTTTCACATATAAATATTTAATTATATGAAAATGCATATCGAAGAACCCGGGTCATCAAATATAGTAAATTCTCGTCCCGCTCCGTCTGAACAACACATCGGTTCTTCGGAAGCCCTCTTGGTAAATAAATTGACATATTAATTTTGGGATTGTAGGAAGCAGGATGGTGGACAATAAGCATAATCCCACAAAACAGGAGGACTGTCAAATAGGGACAGTCTACATTTTAAATAGGATTGTCAAGAAATGTGACAGTCCTGAAGAAACAAAGGGCTGTCACAAGTCCTGCAGTCTTGCTTATTTTTGGGACTGTCCAATTTTTCTGCAGTCCTAATTTCCTGTAGTACTTTTTGCATTCAATTTCGTTTAGTTTTATTAACTTCAATTTATATTGTAGAGGTTATCATCTTCTGAGATTGTGGTACCTCCTCCAATTGTCGTTGACGTAGGCAATTTATTCACGACCGATATTTGCTTCGAATCAAACGAAAAAGCATTACATTGGTGCTGAAAAGTTGGACGGGAAAACAATATAGTTATTGTGATATCCGGATCGGTCCGAAACCGCCCGGGACGAAAAACTTTACAGCTTGGATGTGAAAGAGGTGGTTTCAGATGTCATGGGAAGAAAGATAAAGTTCTCCAAAAATGTTTCATGCAAAAACGTTGGTACGAGAAAATATGGTTGTCCGTTCAAGATCCATATTATAAATGTAGAAGATACGAAGTGGATAGTTGAAGTCAAGAATGGAATCCACAATCATGTTATTTTTGAAAGACTTTTGGGTCATCCGTATGCCAGACGGTTGTACAATATTAAAAAGAAAATAGTCAAAGATTTGTCCAGTTTTGGAATTTCACCGAGACAAATTTATTCCGTCATACGACATGAAGATGAGAAGAACAAGTCAACAATGATGTCAATCTACAAACCTATCCAAATCGAACGCAAATATGACGAGATCAAGAATGGTGATGCAGGAAGTGTTGAAATTGCTTGCCGATAATCATTATGTTGAGTACCATAGATGACATCCCCAGAGTAATGAAGTTCTTTCATTGTTTTGGGCTCATCCCGGTTGCACACATTTGGCTAGGTCCTTCACCGACGTGTTAGTTCTTGATTGTCCATACAAGACCAATTAGTTCAAGATGCCTCTCTTTCTTGTTGTTGGCTTCAACTCTATGGGAAAAACATTTCCAGTGGCTTTTTGCTTCGTAAAGAGTGAGAAACTTGATGACTACACGTGGGCATTAGAGAAACTTAAAACACTATACACCTGTCATGGAGAGCCGTCTATTTTTTTTACCGACAAAGAATATGTCTTAATTAATGCTATACATAATGTGTTTTCTCAAGCATATATACTACTATGTACTTGGCATGTCAATCATAATATCCAATCCCAGTGTAAGTTGAGGTTTGGGAAGGTGGATGGTAAACTTGACATAGACCGTTTTAAAGAATTCTTCAATGATTGGAATTATGTAATGCGAGCCTGTACGAAAGACAGTTACGATGTCGCATAGTACTTGTTCAAGGAAAAGTGGGAGACGAGGGAGCCAACATGCATTTCTTACATCAAAGATACATTGCTAGAACCGCACAAAGAATATTTCGTCTTAGCATGGACGAATATGGTGAAGCATTATGGCACGACAACTACCAACCGTGTCGAAGGAGCACACTCAATATTAAAACAGCATCTAAGGTCATCTCTCGACAACTTTGTCTCGGTTTTGCAAGCTATAAATTTAATGGTAGACCCACAGTGAACGAAATTAAGGCATCATTTGAGATGAGTTTAAATATTGTCAAGCATGAGCATAGCAAGGAAGCCTATTGGATGCTTTAATGCATGTGATATCTCACAAGGCGTTGACAATTTTCAACCTGACATTCACAGTTACATTTGGTCTATTGTTGATGTCCCTTCGGATGACCATTGTGGATTTCATGTGTTTGTAAGACAAGTTGGTTATTCCGACAAAGAATGATGGAGACAGGTGAGACAAGAGTTGTACGAGAAGTTAGAGACTCGTCTTCTATTCTACACCCACATGCTAAGCGAAAAAACAATTGGAAATTTATTGACAAGTATTCCTTGCACTGACATTGTTACCGGTGAAGACCACTACATGTCCATCCCGTCTGTCACATATTTATTTGCTAATAGGTACAAGATACCTATTGTAGTTATTTCTTCGGGTATTAACAATACTTTCTTTCTGATGTGCGCTCCGCTGGCTGAGGACATACAATCTAACCTAACTTAAGTGAGGGTTAGCCAAACCCAACATCAGGGTCTTAGACTAAATTTTAGGCATATAAATAATAGGGTACATCAGCTACAAAAGAGAGCTACAATCAAGGTATATTCATGGTTTTATTATAACAAATGAGATCAAACGAGCCCCTAACTTAGTCATAACTTATATAAGTGTGTTTTAACCTAAACCAACAAATTTAAGGCCCAAAACCAAGCCTCTAAAAGTTGTGGACAACATCTAGGTGTTGTTTATAGGGGGTAGCCAAAGGAGAGGGAAATAAGTCTCTAGTGGGTAGTTACCACCACTCATACTCTCCCTTCATTTTAGGGTTTCAAAACCCACCTTCTTCCATAAAATTCTCCACTCCTATCCAGATCTAATCACCTCTCTTTCTCCCTTCCTTTCATTTATCTCTCCTAAGTGTTCCTAGCCGAACATGTCTTCGGGATGAATGGGTTTGAAGGTGCAAGTTTAAGTATATTTACACCATCTCCTTAAGGTATGCGTTGACTCTAAACTTTCCAATAATATATATATATATATATATATATATATATATATATATATATATATATATATATATATATATATTGTATATATATTTCCATCATTTGCTTCTCTCTTTCTCCTCCCAAACATCATTTTGGTGGTCTGAATTCAGCAGTGTTCCCGCTAAATTTTGGTGCATTTTGCACAACTCCGACAACCCATTTCGGAGGCGTAGCTGCCTACGAAGGAGCCTAGGAGGTAGCCTAAGGTGTGGGCTACCTAGGAGAGGAGTTTCAAGGCTCGTATGCACTATTTTCTATCCCGAACAACCCTCACAAAAGAGGTGGACAACAGCCCTATTCTTGGGTATTTATTGAATTTCCAATCATTCCATGTAAGTACCAATTTTTATTTACCTTCTAAATCTAGTAGATTAAACCTAGGACTACGTTAACATGACATTGACATAGGTAGGAACCCTAATAATTATTTTATAAAATCTATTTTCAACATGATTTATTGTTCCTACGAGAAATCTGAAATTAATTATTGTTGCTCCCGCTACCGAACTCCCACACCAGATTCAACTCCAGCGAAGGCAAACCAAGCGGAGGAGTCTCATCTGGCAAAGCGGTGATCCATTTCCACTCCCCAAACCTACCCCTTTCCAACCAGTTTAACGCCCTCGTGTCAAAAGTGAGTGACCACCACCAGGAGATAGCCCCTCCTGCCGACTCAGTGGCGGTCCCCGGGCCGGACTCTGAGGACATCAGTGACCCCCCAACGGAGGCCAAAAATGAGCCCCCCGAACTCACCAATGCCCCTGACAACCAAGCCTCCCACGACGCCGCTGTCATGGAGGCCCTTGCTATTCTAGGACCAGAACAGGCCCTTAGAGGTCTTCAGGTCCTTGCAGCTAGCTTCCCGCTCCAGTCGGAAGGCGACCAGATTGGGATATCCGACGACACCCTTCACATCCCTCCGGAGGAACCCGATCTTGACTCAGTCGGAGAATCGGTCGACCCTCACGTAGACACCCCCCTCAACCCCCCAAAAGATTCCATCCTCGGTACATTCACCTCGGGAGAGGCTTCTACCACATCTAAGAAATCCGATAAGAAAGGGGCCGCCAAGCCTCCGACGATGCACACCAGGTCAGCTTCCAAACGGACCAACCAACCCCCCAAGCACTATTAATGCTGAACATCCTCTCCTAGAATGTTTGTGGTCTGGCGAACAAACCTACCATGAGGAGAATCACCGGCCTTAAGAAAACCCACAAGATCGACATCTTGATTATCCTTGAACCCAAAATCCCCGATACGAGACTCAAGTACATTCAGCTGCAGTTAGGCTTTCAGTCGGCTATTGCTGGCAAACACGACATTTGGATTCTTTGCTTAAAGGACATCAAGATCGGAGTCATCTGGGACTCCGGGCAAGCCCTCTCTTGCTGGGTAGAACACCCTTTGATCCCCAAGCGCACTATCCTTTATACGGTTCACGGCAGCTGTGACATCGGTGATCGCAAACACCTCTGGAGCGACCTCCTGGACATCCACCATCACCACCTCAATCTCCCATGGCTTTGCATATGGGACTTCAACGCCATCACTTGCAGAGAAGAGAAGACTGGCGGTCGCCCTCCGCCCCACTCGGCTATACTAGATTTTAACAACATCATATTCAACTCCCACCTCTTCCCCCTTCCATTCTTTGGCAACGCATTCACTTGGTACAATATGTAGGAAGGCGACCGACGACAATACTCCCACCTTGACATGGTCCTAACAACGCCCACTGGCAAGGCATGGGAACCACCTCCAAGATTTCTCACTTCAATGCCACCGAAACCGACCCTGCCCCCTGCTAGTTGGATTCACTAACACATCCAGCCAGTCCTCTAAGAGTTTCCGCTTCCTGGACTTCTGGAGCGAACATCCCCAATTCTTGGGACTAGTCGCGGAAGCTTGGAACAATACGGATTCCCCCGAACCTCTCACTCAGATTTCCAATAAGCTCAAGGCCACGAGGAAAGCCTTAGCAGTTTGGAGCAAGCAAGCTTACGGGGACATCTTCCAAGCCATTCATGTGGCCGATGATGACGTTACTCGTGCCGAAGTCAGGCACATGAATGATTATTCGCCAGCTACCAGGAACGCCCTTAACTAAACCAAAGCTATCCTCAAATTCAGACTGAAAGTCGAGACCGATTTTTGGAAGCAGAAAGCGAGGCTTAAATGGGACAGCGAGGGGGACAAAAACTCTACCTACTTCCACGCCTACGTCAACGGTCGCAGACAGAAACTCACCCTCCACCAGATTACCGACAAAAATGAAAGAAGTATCAGCAATCAAAAGGGTATCCAAGCGGCAGCTGAGAAATTCTATTCCCAGCTATTCTCCAAGGAAACGGTCCTCAGAGACAATACCTTCCTGGACGAGGTCCCCCACCTTGTCAGCGACTCCGACAATATCCGATTAGAACAGGCTCCCTCCGAGCAAGAAGTGAAAGATGCTGTCTGGGCTCTCGACGAACATAGTTCACCCAGACTTGACAGACTTTTGGGTTTTTGTTTCTGCATATGCTGGGATATCGTCAAGCTGGACATTCACAAGGCGGTCTCTGCTTTCCTCAAAGGAGCTACTTACCCTAGAGCCATCTTGAGCACCAATCTGATCCTCATCCCGAAGAAAGATAATCCGAAAACATTTTACAATTTTCGACCCATCAGTCTCTAAACCTTCACAAACAAGATTATATCCTAGATCATCGCATCCCGCATGTCTGACCTTCTTCCCAAGATCATCTCGGAAGAGCAGAGTGGCTTCGTCTGGGGGAGAAATATCTAAGATAACATCATGTTGGCCCAAGAGTTAATTATCTGCATGAAGATCCCAGCAAGAGGGGGCAACATAGCCATCAAATTAGACATGGAGAAAGCTTACGACAGACTGGATTGGCAATTCATGATCTGGGTCTTCAGATCATTTGGATTTTTCGAAACCTGAACCAACATCGTGTGGAGATCGATCAGCAACTTGTGGCTTTCCATGGTTTTCAACGGTCAGGCGGATAGCTTCTTCAAATCGACTCGGAGGGTTAGGCAAGGCGATCCTTTATCCTCCACCATCTTCATCATTACGGCGGATGCTTTGAGCAAAAATCTTAATAAGATGGCGAACATCCCTAACTTCCAACACTATCACACCGCCAGCGGCTGTCCGATCATCACCCACCTGGCTTTCACCGATGATATCCTCATCTTCTCTTCCGGGGACACCGGGTCGGTGGAAGTTGGCCATAACACGCTTCAGAGATACACCAGATGGTCGGGCCAGAAGGTTAACCCGGACAAAAGTGTTATCTACACCCACCATAATATCAAGAGAGAGCACGCTGCCAGTCTCTCCAACACCACCTCATTCCCTACCAAGCATCCCCCTCTCCACTACCTCGGCTTCCCCCTCGTATATGGTAAATACAACACATGCATTTTTGAGAAGCTGATCGATCGCATTATGAAAAAAAACTCGAGGGTTGGCATAACGCTACCCTATCCCCAGGAGGCAAGATGATCCTCATCAATCATGTCCTCTCATCCATGCCCATCTTCACACTGGCCGCGTGCTCCCCTTCCAAAAAAGTGCTCTCCTCGATCGAAGGCAGCTTTAGCAACTTCCTTTGGGGGCACAGCGGAGGCAATGACAAGCACCATTGGACTAGTTGGGAGACCATGACTCGTCCGATCGGGGCGGGGGGGCCTTGGATTCACCAAACTTTCCCACATTATTAACGCTTTTTCGATGAAGCTGTGGTGGAAGCTACGCACGAGTCAAAACTTATGGACCAGTTTCATGAAGGTCAGATACTTCAAGCACATCCATCCGTCCATTGCCATCTCCAACAGCAGATCCTCAGCGGCTTGGCGGCACATCCTCATTGGTAGGTCTCTAGCCGAACCAGCGATCCGTCTCTAGGTGGGCAACGACGATTCGTCGCCATTTCTAGAACGCTGGGTTGGAGACTCCTTGCTCCCCAACCTTTCACTACTAAAATCTGTCCAATCAGCGACGCCGGAGGACATCGCTAAATAGGGCAAATACGTCGCTAAATCCAATTGGCGACGTATTTAGCGACGTTTCAACGTAGTCGCGATTTACCTAGTCGCTAAACACTAGGCCGTAGCAATACGTCGCTATTATGACAATTAGCGACGCATTCGCGTCGCTAATTCAGCGACTACAAGCGACGTACAATGACTGCATTTGCCAACGTCGACTAGCGACGTTTAGCGACGTTCCATACATCTATGCTGACCTGGCATGTCAGCAATTTGGCGACGTTCTGCGATGTTGATACGTCGCTATATTACCGACACATAACGATATTTTAGCGATGTCCTAGTTAGCGACGTTTAGTGGCGATCAACGACGTGGTGACACATATTTAGCGACGTTCCGATACTTAATTAGCGACGTGTATATTCGTCCTGGACGTCGCTAAACGTCGCTAAATTTGATAAATTTTTTAAAAAATACAGCATTTGTAGTAGCACCTACAGCAACACCTACAGCAGCATTTCCCTGGGTTCGCCGACCCCTTCGGTGGAACACTCAACACCGGCTGATCAGGAGGAGCATCACGAACACAAAGTATCAAACAATATGAAACACATATGAAACACAATCACGAACACATATGAAACACAATCATGAACTGTCATGACCTGCTCCCGAATAATTGGATACGAATCAGACACGCCCAGCCTTCGTCGATGGATACGACGAAGTAAGCTGTATAATACTAAAGAAAACAAGATACAAGAAATATAAACCATCACAGCTGCTATACACGTTCCCAGAATCACCATAATCCACAAGTTATTTATTCAATATCATCCGGAGACAAATCCGGTAACATGAATAAAAATTATACAATTCTGAAATCCTCAATACAATACAATACATGATAAAATCCTCTAGAACAAATCTAAGAAAAGACCTAACTATAACTCTAAAATTCTAAGTCCATCCTGAAATAGAAACTCCACCATCTCCGGGCTCTGACCCAAGGTGGTACAATATCAACAAGCACACCTGCAACATATTCTGTCAAAAAAAGAGCAAAGTACAACCCCGACAAGAAGCTCTAAACAATATAGACTGAAATGCATGAAAAGAATCACGATATGAACTATGGTACAAGACAGAGATATGAAACTGTAGTACATGAAAACAATGAAACTATAGTACCGGATCCAAAAACAATGAACTATGCTATCAGTGTAACATGCAAGTGAAATAACTATCAGAGTATGTGACCGGCTGGATAAACAATGAATAGTGAACTGTGAACAATGAATAATGGTACGGATTAGAGTTCCACATGCACGATGTGAGACCTAAGCTATTAGTCAATGCCTAGCTAAAATAGGATTGGTCACATATCTGTAGTATTTCTCCACCCTAATGTACAAGTAAGAACAATAAACTATGAACGATGAACTATGAACGATGAACAATAAATGATGAACGATGAACGATGAACAGTGAACAATGAACAATGACAATCGTGTGTACAACGTGTCAATATGAGAACATGAAGCAAGACAGAAAATACAAAGTAAAGAGTTCGAGCCGGTGTACTTGCCTGAATTTGTTGTAGGCAATCAAGTCTGATGTCCAAAATCTGTGTCAAAAGAGACACGAATGATATTAAGGACAAGTACTAAAACTTATTATTCTCATTCTATTTTAATATTATTCTAAGTTCTAATTTAACAATTCCTAATATTGTATTAAAGGGTATTGCTACTGGTTGTCCACTTATTGAGACTATAGTCTGACAACTCACCATCTGCCTATGAACTATCAAGTCCAACCCTATAGTTCTCTCTGGCCTGTTTAAGTATGGCCCATACTTGATGCCTAACTTCCAATCCTAAATTCTTCTCAGTATTCTAACACCTAATAATTTTCTTAATTCTAACCAATACTTCTTGACTCATACAGACTTGGCTCAATGAGAGCCCAAGCACAACTGAAATAACACATACCCTTTTCTCCTCTTAATGGTATTCTAACCGATCATGGTTTGTGAGGCCAACCCATTTTCTTGTTATTTAAACCCAAAACCTAGCCAAGTTAATTAAAAACCTAAACTAGCCTTTAGGTCTTAACTTCATTCCTGCTGTTTAAACCCAGTATATCCATGAGGCCATTTCCCCCATAGACCAATTGTAAATCCAAATTCTGAAATCCTCTCCAATCATATTTGAACCTATCAGCCACAGAAATCGAGTTTTGCCTACTTCCTTATTGACTTGGTTAATCCAACTCTCCTCTATCCAACAAGCTTTCTGAACTTTGTATCCTAACACTCCAAGGCTCAGAACCCACCTGGTAGTACTATCGAGTTGTTCAATAACATACACTTGAATCTAGACTCTGGATATTATATCCCAAAGGACAGTGTTCGGATATCACTCCTAGTATCTAACATAGCTTAGTAGTATCAGGACACAACCCATTTCTATTAAGTACTATTGATCAACTACATCATACCAAATCCCTAGGATCCAATTGTTTCCAATTCAACCCAGCATGTAACCTTGTCCAATACTAAGCTACCCACTGTCCCATGATTCAAATCAGAAATAAGTCTCAAGTTCTGAATTCTCCCTCTCAATACATCTAACCCATTACTGTTACTGAACAGAACCTGTAAATTCAACCATTCGAGTACTAAGCTACTGACATCGAGTCTTGCACCAGTAGGACACAAGACTCGCTACTAAACTAGATTGATCAGTACACTTTCGTCCCATTCGACCTAGTCGATACTCACTTATAATGGTAGCCTCCAATTAAGCCACACAATACGCAGAGAGTTATACCTGAGTCCAAGGAAGGATGGCAGTATCGTCTTGAGTCCGATGCGGTGTTTCCGAGTCTTCAGCTTGACGACAGGTTCTCCTGGACATTTCATCGAACATATAATGTGCACAAAAAATAGGACAGAATTATGAGTTCAGTTTGAATGGTAAAGACTCCAAAATTAGAAAGAATTCACAAGAATAGATCAAGAAGATTCACAATTCTCAATTGAACCTCAAGAACCCAGAAAATCGAATCGATCGATAAAACATTATCCATAGGAATTCACACGGAAAGAAATTCGAATGTCAGGAAGAGGAAGGAAATTAGAAGAACTCACTGAATTGGCGACTGTCGAACTCGCCGTCACTTCAATTCATCACCATCGTCTTTGTCTTCACTGCGAAGTACGTCCAGAAGATCCGATCGCCACGGCCATGCTCGGGAGGAAGAACAGGGAAGGGGAAATTGAGATCGGTTGGAAATTCACCAGGGCTTCTCTGCTCTTCGAGGCTGGATGAAGAAGAAGGGGACTGGGTCCTATTTATAGGCTAGGTCGGACGGTCAGGCGGTTGCGCGGGCAGGGTCGAGACAGTTGGGCGGGTAGCGGTCAGGCCGTTGGAGAATCCTCTCGTTCGTCCCACGAGCACAGCGAGGGAAAAATTTGAATTTGTGAAGAAAACAGAGAATTGGGTTTATAACTCAACGGTTTGCATAAGTGGGCCAGTCAGAGGTTATTGGGTTATCGGATTAGAACCCGCGGCCCATTTGTTAATAGGCCGGGCTGGCTGGGCCTATAATTGAAGTTGGACGGAAATAAGGGAATGGGCTGGTTGAATTTAAGAGATGGTTGAGCTCAGCTAAAAAATGTGGGCTGGAATAGTGACAGTGGCCCAAAGGGCCAAGAATGTCTAATGGAAAAATTAGTGAAAAGTTACTAATTTGACCAAAATTTATTTAAGTAAAAAAAAATAATTAACCAATGAAATATTCTTAATAAGAATTTTAGAAAAACATATTTAGAAAAAATTAGGGTTTAACCAAGATAATTTAAAATTTAGATTTAAAGTAATCACAAAAGAAAAATATCTAGAAAGGTGGAGTTACATGAACACAATCACGAACACATATAAAACACAATCACATCACTCAACACAGATATATGAAAATTTTCAACAACAGTGTCAAACAATATGAAACACAATAACAATGTATGTAGAAACACATAAAAGACCCAATAATGGGCCATCACACAACAATATATATATATGTCGACTATGGCTGATCAGAAGGAGCATCACTGCTCCTGAAAAGAAGGTAAGCATACTGCTCCAGTGTAAGAACCACCGACGACGATGAAGGAGGAGGCAGTGTAACCGCTGGAGAAGAAGACAGTGTAACCGCTGGAGATGGGTGCGTCTACGTCTCCTCTAGGGCTAGCAGTCTGGCGCTGCATTGCTCCATGCAAGCCGCTATCCTAGTAACGGTGCCGTGAATGGACTCCTGCGTCCCCTGTACGTCCCTTATGGTGCGCTCGAGCTCGTCAAAGCGTGCGGTGACCGACGCAGCATCCCCTTGCGCCTGAGACCCTGGCTGCTCAGAAATCTTCCTCAGTATATCGTCGCACAGCTCAGCAATCTGGCGGGCAATGGTATCCTCGACTCGGGACGACTCGGCCTGTGAGGGCTGTGAATGCACACTGACAGAGGGAGCCCTGGATGCCTGCATCGCAACAAATGCGCCGTAGGACCCCGTACCGTAGTACGTCCTCCGACTGAGCAGAGAGAGCTACGATGTACCAACCCCTCCCTCTGCAGGTGCACTAGCACTCGCACGCTCACGTAGCCTAATAAACTCGTCCTAGAAATCATTGTGCATCTCTATAAATTAGTACTTACCTAAATTAGCCTAATAAACGTCTAAATTATTTAATTATTATTAACTATATGGTTATTTGTATATTCTTCAAGTTATGTTAAAAATTAACGAAATCTAAATTAGTACTTGCATAGCTCTTTGTAGCCCGGTCGTCGATGAGCTTCCCGTCCTTCCGATGGGTGGCCAGGAAGATGGTCATCATGTTTGCATCCTCACCCCTCTGTACCTGCATATTTGTTATATTTTATTCTTTAGTAAAATAGAAAATTATATACTCCTACTATCAATAAAATCTTATATATTGTAATAAATTATATACCAGACGACGAAAATGCTCCGTCATAGGAATCGATCCACCATACCACTTTCTGGCCCTCGTCCTAGCCGCCTTCGCCTTCTCCGACCGCTCTCTGTACCGGGGCTCCTCAAATCGAGCCCTCATCGCGGTCCACTGGTCAGGCGTGATCCAACTAACAATCGGCTTTCCGGAGCGCTGACGAGCTTTCTGATCGTCAATTGCATCACGGATCAGCTTGGTGGTGACGACAGAAAACTGCCTCTCAATCCGCTCTGCCCGGTGTGGTAGATAAAATTAAGTCATCTATAAGAATTACAAATTAAAATAATAAGTTCTAAAAAATGCTTGAAATTATTTTAGTCATACTAAATTAACTATTTTAATTACCTTAAAGTGGGCAAACCAGAATGCCTTTCTCTCTTTCGAGGCATCCGAGTAGTTGATCCACGGACCCCCATATTTGGACCTCAGAAAGGAGCCCAACGCTCTCTGTACCGACGAAGGACGATATTTGTATACAACGATAATTATATTCATTATATATATATATATTATATATATATATAGATATATATATTTTTTTTTACAACGATAATTATATATATATATATATATATATATATATATATATATATATATATATAAATATATATATATATATATATATATATATATATATATATATATATATATATATATATATATATATAAACACACACACACACACACACACACACACACACACACACACACACACACACACACACACACACATATATATATATATATATATATATATATAAAAAAAAAATATATATATATATATATATATATACAGACATGCATAATATATATATATATATATATATATATTCATTTAACTTACTTCGTAGGACCGTCGGCCCAAATCTCCATCCTCGTCTCGTCCTGAGGTGCGCATAGAGGGTCGCTCTGGTATGGATCCACACGGGCGGGAGTAAGGTCTACCTCCTCCACCTACTCCCCATCCTCCATGTTGCCGTCAGCGGTAGAAAGGCTAGGGGAAGGAGTATCAGCAAGCCTGGAACTGCTCGTCCCAGGTGTACTACCTCCCGAACCTGCGACCGTATGGTATAATGGAGTGCTCGGGTCAGACGATGGTCCAGAGCCATCCTCTGGTAACGGAGCTCTCTGTCCACCTAAGGACATAGCTCGTCCTGACCTATCTCCGCGTCGTCCTGCTATGCCTCCGTATCGTCCTTCCATGCTGATAATAACATATGATAAAAATATAAATAAATACAATGACAGTTTAGAAATATCTGCATACATTGGACTTTATAATTTAAGTTTACAAAAATCTGAATACTAATAGAAATGATCACAATTCATAATTTAAGATTACAAAAATATGAATACATTAAAATCACAGTTTCTCAATCATCCTCTGAAAATTCATCTTCTTCGTTTGCCTCCTCCTCCTCATCCTCTTCCTCTTCCTCCTCATCTTTACTAGCATTTCCTTCGTCTTCTCCTTCGGATATTTGTACCTCTTATACACAAGTAGATATAAAATGGAGAACTTCTGCTGAGTCGACATCAACTGTATTTGGTACAAGAGGCAGCTCGTCCTCCTGATAAGCCACTTCGTCGACGTCATAGGTATTTCTGGCTTTAGTCTTGGATATTGCCCACCAGTCGTACCTCGTTGTTCTCCATCTAGGATATGTTGTAAAATATACGAGTTGAGCTTGACTTGCTAGGATAAATGGTTCGTATCCTTGGTATCGACGTCGGTAGTTAATATCCACAAGACCATGCTTGTCAATTTTCCATCCTTGATCTTGTATCGGATCGAACCAATCAACTTTAAACAACACGATCTTGGCAGGCTCTGTGCCGTAGTTGTACGTCAATTCCACAATCTCTCGTAAAACGCCACAGAAATCATTGCCTGGAGTGACATCTTTGTAGTTTGTAGATTTGATACACAAGCAACTATTTTTTGTGGAATCAAGATCCAGGAAGCTATCTCTGATGGAAGCATTTTTTGCCTTGAACTTAAACCCATTCACGCAATAACTTGGCCATATTTTGACGGCATAAATTGGTCCCTTGGCAAGAGTTCTAATAGATTCATTCTCAAGGGTGACGTCCGAACGATCGACCTAAACATGAGAAGATACAAAATTAAGTTCAATGTTAAGTTATTTCTTGTGCAAATACAAATAGAGGAAGATTCTAACTAGCTTCTTACGTACATATGTATTCAACCAAGACAGGAAATGAAGTCTCATTTCTTCTTCTACTTCTTCATCTGTAATGTATGGTCTACTTGACCTCACCTCATCCTTAAATTTGCTGAAAACCAATAAATATCGGGATACACTCGTTAAATTATAATAACGTAATCAACAAATAGATGACTTGAACGTTGAAGATTTTTACTTACCACTCTAGCTTTTCCACTTCATCCTTCTCGCAGTTGAGTAATATATAACTGGGCAGCCCTTAGTTCCTCATCATTCAAATATCTCTTTTTCAGTTTTCCAAAAGGCTTTCCAAGAGCATTGAAGACTTTCAATAATGCATTATTATATTCTATATCTCCATCGTCGTTCCTCGGAGCTCTTATTCTATTTGTAGCAATATGAGCCTTGAAATACATTGAACAAAAGTTTGTAATCTCCTCAAGGACATAGGCTTTATAAATAGAACCCTCGACCCGTGCCTTATTTTTTACCTTCCTCTTCAGGTGGTTTAGATGGCGCTCGAACGGGTACATCCACCGATAACCGACGAGCCCACCAACACGTGCCTCATAGGCAAGATGAATTAGCAAATGCTCCATAGAGTCGAAGAATCCAGGAGGAAACACCCTCTCAAGCTTGCACAATGTTACTGTAATATCCTTCTCCTACTTTTCAAGCCGATCAACGAGCAACTTAGTAGAACAAAGATCTCTGAAGAATATGTTAAGCTCTGTCAGTGGATCCCAAACGACCTGGGATAAGAATTCCCGAAATACAATCGGGATTAACCTCTCCATAAAAACGTGACAGTCGTGGCTCTTCATACCCTATAGTTTGTTCTACTTCGGGTCAACACATCTTCTCAAATTTGATACGTACCCGTCTGGAAATTTTAGGCCCTGGATCCACCTACAAAGTTTATCTTTGTCCTCCTTGTCCAATGAAAAAATGGCCTTGGGCTGCTTATACTTCCCACTGCCTTCCTTTATCAAATGCAACTCTAGACGTCTGCATATTTCTTCTAAGTCCAACCTGGCCTTGGAATTATCTTTCGTCTTCCCCTTTACGTCCATCACAGTATTTATTATATTGTCAAATATATTTTTCTCGATATGCTTGACATCCAGGTTATGTCTGAGCAGATGGTCACTCCAATATGGCAGGTCCCAGAATATACTCCTCTTCGTCCAGTTATGAGCGCGGCCAAATCCATCACACTTGTACCCCGCTGTAGGCTCTTCAATAGAACTTGACAATTCTTTAACTTTCTCCCATATCGTGTCCCCGGACCACCATGGTGGTGGACTGGACTTCTCTACCACGCTAGCACGAAAAGCATTCCTGTTCCTCCGGTACGGATGATCCTTTGGCAGGAACTGTCGATGACAATCAAAGAAGCACGATTTTCCTCCATGTTTCAAATGAAAAGCCTTAGTACGATTCATGCAATATAGACATGCGAGACGACCATGGGTGCTCCAACCCGATAACATTCCATAGGCCGGGAAATCATTGATGGTCCATATTAGTGCGGCCCTCATCTGAAAGTTCTGCTTTCTGGAAACATCATATGTGGTTGCACCTACTTTCCACAACTGATTCAGCTCATCTACCAAGGGCTGTAAGTACACATCGATGTTCCTCTTCGGATTCTTCAGACCTGGAATAATAACAATTAGGAACATATAAGGACAGGCCAATAAGAATATTGTAAGCCCGAAAGTCCAAATGGGGTAAAACCGTCGGAGGAAAGCCCCAATCTGACATTACGCGGCTCCAAAGCAAAATCGGGATACATTCGATCAAAGTGCTTCCATGCTTTCCCGTCGGATGGATGATCCAGTACTCCATCTATTTGTTCCCTCTTGTGCCAACTCGTATTATCAGCTGTCTCTTTTTCCATAAATAACCTCTGCAACCGCAGCGTCAAAGGCAAATAGTACATCGAATTTGTTGGCTTGCATGCACCAGAAGTCCTTGTTGTACTAGTTGCCTTGAAGCGATCGGCACTACAAAATCTGCAGGCGTCTTCATCGTTGTCGTCCTTATAGTACAACAAGCATCCGTTGCGACATGCATCAATTTTTTCATACCCCATCCAGAGCGATCTCACCATTCTCTTGGATCGGTAGAAGTCTTTAGGTAACTTGTCACCCTCCGACAATATATCTTTAATTAACTCCAGAATTCAGTTGTAGTATTTTTGAGGCATGTTGAAATCTGATTTTATGCACAACAATCTTGTAATCACCTCCAACGGTGAATGGTCATCACAACCAGGATATAAAGGAGTCCATGTATTCTCCAGCAACTCCATGAACTTTATAGCATCGGCATTCGGTGCCTCCTCAGCTGCATATTGATTGTTCGGATCGAAACTAGGCCCTGCAGCATCGAAAACCATGTTCGTCCACCCTTGGTCGTAATCAGCATGCTCGTGGACATAAGGCTCTACATAAGGCTCCGGCTCGGATGCTAAAGGCATAAGTTCTTCGTGTGCGGTCCACTGATAATAATTTGTCATGAAACCCCTTGAATACAAATGATATGTCACATCCACTTTCGAATGATATTTCAAGTTACGACATCTCACACATGGACACTTAATTTTTGTACGGTCCATGTACTGAGGGAACGCCTTGGCAAACTGCAGGAACTGTTGCACACCCTGTATAAATTCACCCCGCACATCGCACATGTCATCAGGATGACGATTGTACATCCACAAATGGTTCCACAGATAGTAATTCATATCCATTTTAAGATAATTCTACAAAGATTGACACAGATAGTAATTCATCAGGATGACGATTGTACATCCACAAACGGTTCCGCAGATAGTAATTCATATCCATTTTAAGATAATTACTGCAGAAAGTGAAGACCGACATGAACTGATGCACGAAAATGAGGGGCTCAAAGCTGGAACAAGTAAAGTTGTGCTTTGGAAAAAGAACTCTTGTAAACTCTTTGTTCACAAAGCAAGCTATAATTAAAGAATACAGAATAAGTATCGAGTTCGTAACTCAAGTATAGAGCTTACAAGAGTTATAAACTCGATACTTGTTCTGTATTTATTATATTTTGCTTTGTGAACAAAGAGCTTACAAGAGTAGAACATCCAAAACACAACTTTACTTGTTACAACTTTGATCCCCTCCTTTTCGTGCGTCAGTTCATGTCGGTCTGCACTTTCTGCAGTAACGACCACAAGTTTTACGTTTTTCAACGATATATTTCACATGCTTAATTGCCAAGTGTGGGGACGAATGGCTCAGAACACAATCCAAAATTTATTCTAGCATACATTAGTTTGAATCATTTATGTTCTGTACATATGGTGTAGTATATGTTCTTATCGAATCTAGTATCTGAAGGATGTAACAGAATCAAGATGAACCCACATAATGTAATACTAAGACATCATCTACTACTAAAAGATATAGCGAGGGATCGATATCGGAGGACGGTTAACTTTATCTACGGCTACATAGTTTCTGCCTTGCCAGTCGAATGGCTGCAGGGACTATGTCCTGATCACGATATCGTACCGTAGATTAATGCAAATTTCTTATAGCAAATATCGTACATAGATTTCTACCTAGCCAGTCGAATGGCAGATAAAAAGGTTATATTTGATTTTCTGACAAGTGTGAGAACGGATGGCTCAGAACACAACCCAAAATTCATTCTAGCATACATTAGTGTGAATCATCTATGTTCTATACATATGGTGTAGTATATGTTCTTATCGAATCTAGTATCTGAAGGATGTAATAGAATCAATAAGATGAACCCACAAAATGCAATACTAAGACATTATCTACTACTAAAAGATGTAGTGATAGGTTGTCGTATTATCATTGCCGAGGGATGGGGGTTGGAGGACAGTCAACTTTATCAACGGCTACACAGTTTCTGCCTCGCCAGTCGAATGACTGCAGGGACTATGTCTTGATCACGATGTCATACCGTAGATTAATGCAAATTTCTAATAGCAAATGTCGTACATAGATTTCTGCCTCGCCAATCGAATGGTTGCAGGGACAGTGTCTGGCTGGTACATGTAATTCAAAATCAGATTAATGGGACAGTTACTTCCAAACCCAGACACATCCCTCATATTAGAAACATGTAATTCAAAATCAGACCCCAATGGAGATAGCCTACTGTCCTCACAGCTTATGACACACTCAAACTCACTGGACTGAATAATTCCAGGGGATGTCTATCTATCTTCTTATTTTCTTCTGATAGTTTAAACTGATCTATAATACTTGAACCAAAAATTGGGATCTCATTCTCATAAGTACTAGAGTTTGGAAGTAAAAATAGTTGAATAAAGTCCCTTAAAACATTTGAAGTAATCTTGTTGGTAATAACATGTTGATTGACAACCAACTCCATATAACTTTTAATATATGTACTACATTTTTTCCATGCCAGCCAGCAAATCATAATTAACAAACAATATCTTCTGAAATCACCAACACTACCAATGATTCAAAACAAGTCTAAGAGAATAATGAAATCAATAATATAGTTCCAGCTCTAAATTACAACAGAGCCAAGAGAGGAATCAAATACATAGGATCATTTAAGCCAATAATAATATCTTTAAACCGATACAACAAACATGAGAAGAAAAGAGGCCATAAATTGGGGAAAAACCTGATAAAGAGCTACCGGAGGAGAAGGGGGGCTACCTGAAGAAAATCGGCCATATATTGACTGAACTAAACTAATTCCTCTCCCCATATATATACTAACTGATATTATACCATGGAGTTGGGCCCCTACCTCTCCAACTATAACTTAGTTCAATGCGAAGTAGGGGGAACTTGAACTAACCAAGTAGGGGACTGACAAGGTTGAACATAAATAAAACTAAACTGGAACAGGGGACTGGTCACTGAACATTTAAAGTAGGACTGGATCCTATACTACTTGGGAACTGAAGAAGAAGTTTTGGACTGTACAAGATATAAATTTGGGGCTGAACATTAATATTAAGGTTTGAACATATAAAACAGGGACTGACACAAAGGATAACAAGACTAGACATGTAATGAATGTAGGGACTGATACATTACTAGCGGACTAAACAAATAGTACGACTAAGGACTGAACAATAGGCTAACTGCTAACCCCAATACCCTTGTCCATTGATACCTCAAATATGGCAGTCACACTGCTGCCAAGGGCCAACTATGCATATGTAGGAAAGTTCCCTGTTTCTAAGGTCCAAACTGGACCCCTAAACTGTCACGCCCCGACCCGAAATCACCCGAATCTTCGTCCTCGCATGGGGCGTGATACCGGGTCGGGGCGTGACAAATTGGTATCAGAGCCCCAGGCTCAATTTCCTCTGGATGCTTACTTCATTACAATTCCAAAGAGTTGCCCACCACCACTTGAAATCACTCTTGACTCTACTCGATGCCGCACTGGATGTTCCATACAATAAGTCTAATACAAATCTTGTAATTTTGACGCATATTGTTTGGAAATTACATGGTGTTCGTAGGAAAAGTCGTGGAAGGTTTGTTGCTGCAAGTGTAACAAGTTGCGAGATATGAATTCAATGAATTGTTGCTATAGATGCAACACGTTGCGATTTGTAATTTGAGATATTCTTTGTTTGCAACGATCGATATGAGAAATGTCGGTTGCATCGATACAATGATAGTCGTGGAATGTTGCTGCAGCAATTGCCACGCGTTGATTGTAAATGATGCATTGAAAAAAAAATAAAAGTTGATATGGAATGTGTCGAACGGATTGACATATCGATTTCGAATGTGCGTTGCGAGGAAAAGCGATAAGTCAATATCGAATGTGTTGAACGGATTTGAGCATTGACTTTGAATGTCGAAAATAAAATGTTGCACGAGGTGCGGTAATTATTGGAAATAAATCGTTGCACGTTGTGCAATACGTATCGAAAATAAATCGTTGCACGAGTGTAATGAATGTCAAAAGTAAGTCGGTGCACGTTGTGCAAAGCATATTGAAAGTAAAATTATTGCACGTGGTGCAACGCATATCAAAGTGAAATCATTGCACGAAGTGCAACGGATATCGATAATGAATCATTGCACAAGATGCAACGGAAGAAAACAAAAGTTATAAATCAAGAAATGAAATCGGTTCGATTGCGCACCGAGCTTGTGTTGGTAAATGAATGCATTGGCCGAGTTGCGTCGGATTTTGATTAATCAGAGTTACGGTTGTGATCAAGTACGATCACTACGGAAATCGTGAGTCGGAAGAGATCGTTGGTTCGTAAAGAGTACGTTGCGACGGAAGTAACTTAATTTCTGAGTGGTATATGGCATACCACCGATGGAATGAATGGCTCGATTCTGAGTGGTATATATAATACCATTTGTGCGATGAATTGCATCGACGCATTTTGAGAATTGAGGAAGGTTTGTCCGCAACGGACGGGATATCACCGAGTCTCGAATGAGGATTTGTACGACGGCATGTTGATGCAAGTGTTCTTCGATGGTCGGTTAGAACGGTAAGACGGGACTCGTAACATTGAATGATACGTCGATTGAAAATTATGTGTCGGTCGAATGACGGGAACTAGCAAAACGATTATATCTTGAGGCAACAATCGGATCGACGGGATAGAAAACTCGAAACGTTGAAATCGGACCGCACGACTTGCGAGCTCGATGAAAATGTTAGGCGATACAAATTATAATCAAATCACACGACTTACGATTTCGATAGAAATGTTGGGCGATGCGAATTGTAATCGAATCGCATGATGTACGACTTCGGTAAAGAGTTGGTTAACGTGAGTACTCGTGCCTAAGAAATAGTTGGTTACGTTACGGCGAAACAAAAGAAAATGACTGAAAACACGCGAAACTTAGAAGGCGAGATCGTATGACTTGAGGGTTCGATGTTGGATAATCGGTAACTCAGTTACGCGATGGAGGTATAGCGGGATGCGGCGAATAGGAAAACGAGATGATGCATATAGAAAAGTTTGTTGCGAACTTGGACATATGCAATGCAAGTTGTCGACGTTAAAACGGATTCAAAGTTGACCCTTACGTTATCGAAATGGATACGGCGTATCGAGATCGATACGTAAGGAAACGTAAACGATGTGAGAATACAAAATAGAGTGTTCCTCGCGCTATGAAATTTTATAAGTAAGGATACGAGAATGAAACGAACTGGTTGATCATAAACTTTGTGATTTATCAAAGACGAGACTATAAGTCATCGACGATTTCTCGATGCGTGTAGCATCTCGTGTGTCGACCACAAAATAAGATAGACTCGAATTCGATACGAGTAGATGTTTCATAAATTGCGGAATCATCGATGATAGTGCATAACTTTACTCGGAGGATAGTTGTGCATCAGTTGTGCCAATAAAAATAGTTATGTACGGATTGGATAGTCGCATAGAAATGGTTATGTCGGAACATGATTTGGCTCCGAAATAAGATATAGCATGGTTCGTAGTAAACTGTCATTCGATGATGATCCACAATTATCGAGAGTAGCTTCGGAGCAGCTGACCCTAGAAGACTTGACCGCCAAATCAAGTTGAATACTGCAGACCGTAAGATGACCCATGCGATATCGTATATGAGATTGCATCAATAACAAATACAATATGGTGCATGTTGACGATAAGTCTAGACGATCGAGAATTGTTGGAACAACTTTTGATTAAGAATGGTATAGATAGATTTTGAGTATTCGTCGGATGAATGCTTGAATGGTTATGTTGGTCGACGATCGAACTAAGAAATTAACCAACGAATTTGGTGATTCGGATAGGCGATTGCGAGAATCGTGCTATGCACAAGAAAGAAACGATAAGGGAATGACTTATGAGTCATGTCATTAGATTCGAATTCACCTTGCAATTGAGCCTGCGTGAATCGAAACGTGTATTCGATGTTGCGAGATGAATAAGTTGGAAATTTGGCTAGTGAATTTCCTACTCGATAGGAATCGAAAGTGAGACGTATCGTAGAGACTTCGTGTCAAGGCGATCGTTGCCTTGAGCACTGTCGCCTTGATGTAAACTTTCGTGTCGGATAGATTGTGGCCTTTGTGCAATGTCAATTTAAACTTGCGTCGGAAGAATTTGAGCACGGTGTCTAGATAATTAATCTAGCGGACGTAGTCCTGAATGTTGATGCTTTTGCAAGTCAATAAAATAGAATCATGTCGAGATAAGATAAGAAGTAAAACATCAGGAATCGTTGGATAGCGACACCGAACGCAAGGCATTGCGGAGACTTGTTGTGATCGGATGCGCGACGGCTTGACGGGACGCGTAGAATTGATAGTTTCGATGAAACATACAAAGTGAGAAATGCGATTTTTGAATCGCATCGTATGCCTTGACTTTTGTTGGCGGATCACGTATGTATCAATGTGCATATGAAATAGAATTGCGAGAACTTATGCTAGAGCCCAAGTCCGATCGAGAGTACGAGATGGCAAGTTATTGAGAATAAGAAGTTACGTGTTTGTATTATTCCGATATCTTACAACTGAGCTTGGTTGAAATGCATATATTGGTAGGACGCCTAAAATATGTGTATGATTCCAAACTAGATGGTACGATCCAAACGATAGTGAGACAAGATCGTGGAACGATCTAATGAAACCCTTAGAAATTTAGTATTGGTTTCGGTTCGGGACAAACCTTATTTTGAGTGGTATATTCTGTAATGTCCCGCTCCGTACGGTGCATTATGCTGAGTCGTTGACTCGAAGAGTAGCGTTGACCCGATTGCGTATCGATGCGAATCGATACAAGAGTTACGTTGTCCCGAGAAACGTATCGACCCGAGGAACGCATCGAGTAATAACGATGCAAGTGTTAAGTTGTCCCAAGCAACGCATCAAACTAAGTCCATGCGAAGAGTTGCCTTGTCCCAAAGAATGCATCGAGTGAATCAATACGAAGCGCCGCGTTGCCTCGAAGGATAAGTGCGTTGAGACGGCTTAAAGATTCTAAGAAATCGAATCGACCAAGGCGCAAGTCCGAATCGATGAAGTATTGATTTTAGTTGGTTTCATGTGCAGGCTGTACGTTTACGCTGAAATGTTAGAGGTCGATCTTTTGCCTTATTCTGTAATGGGTCCGCGAAAGAAAATTATCGCCTTGCGACGGACTGACGCGTTGGCACGATAAGCCCAAATCGGACGTATAATTCAATAAGCACGAAGTATTCGAATGGCTAAGTCAGGAGAGTGGCCGTGCGATGAAGTTATGAAATCGAGCCGCAACGGCTCGACGAAACAACAAGGCGCATTGATTCAAGGTGGGGAGACATTAACTCTCTTTCCTACTCCATCATGCTTAAGTAAAACACATATCATTGAATGCTGAGTTAACCTATCAACGCCATGGGCATGGCTCGATAGAGAGATAAACATAGTGCGTGTCGAACACTAGATAGAACAATTGAAATGAATCGTACGGCAGACGTACGAGTCGCTATGGAACATTGGATATCGTAAAGGCGAGCGCCTCGGTGTGCAAGCCGTAAGAACATGGGATAACTGTACTCGGCGAGTGCCTTAGTGCACGAACCATATCGTGCCTTCGTGCACGAGTTAGAATGGCTAGAACATTGAAAGACAATAGGCGAGCGCCCTAGCGCGCAAGCCACGAACATTGAATGCTAAGTTATAGAACATCAGAAATATGGTCAAAACGTGCCTTCGTGCACGAGATAATAAAAGATGGCTTCATTGCGAAAGAATATAGTTGTGGCATGAATGTGGCAGAACTGTCGGATATGACATACTGCCTCGAAAGGTGTTCGAAACCTTCGGGTCGTTCGGTTGATGAATATTGAGTTGAGGCATAATGCCATTGAACATTAAAACGAAGTATGAAACATAAGAACATAGAAAGTAACGGAAGAAATACGAGATGATAATGCAGCATGGTGCCTTTCGAAATGTTCGCAGCCTTCGGGCGTTCGTTGAGAACATTCGGGCGTTGTGCCAATTGAAATAGAGATAAGCAAACTTGCTTGATTGTATGAAAGATAAGATTCGTTGCATGGTCAAATGGACTTAAAGATATAAAAGCCCGTGCATGGGTATTCCCTCGAATGCAGCGCGTCTGGGCACTGGGACCGTTCGGCCTAGGAGGGATTCGTTTACGGTATTGTTGGTGCACTTCATTTAGATGGGTAGCGACCGTCTGGTAAATATGATAAGCCACTTGCTGCGATTATTTCGATGGCCTCTGATGTTGGTTAGCAACCGCACAGAGTTAACATCGTCTTATGTTTCGATTCGATAATATAAGTCCATTCTAGCCCGGAAAGCTAGTGACCTTCATATAGTTAAGGGCGACGGGTTTGGAAGTGCAAGGTATACGTATATCATGCATGGATGGATCCAAATAGAGGGCACTTATAATATGACAGGGAAAACGGATAGGCGTATTCACCTTGCGTCGGTGCATGGGCGGTTGCGTCGATATTGCTAAGTTGCGCCACGAATCAAACACGAGATTGCTTGTCTGTTTACTTATGCGAATTGAATAACATGCTTGCCATACTTTACAGTCTTTGAATATGCCATGAACTCATCCTAAGGAGAACATAGAAAGAGAACTAAATTGTATGTTTGCATGAATCAATACAATACTAAATGTCGGTTTGTTAAGTGGGTTTTTGATCAGTACAGCGAGGACGAAAGTACTAATCCCCCACTAGTTTGCTAGCAGGTTCAGGGATTGGTCTGCTCGCGGTGGAGCTTCGCTTGAACGCGTTGAGGCTTGGAATGCCGAAGCGTATTGAAGCATGCGATCGCATTGACGCTCGAATATGCAACAGGATTGATGCATCCGAGATATAGAAGGCATGATGTATGGAACGATAAAATTCTTTGTGGGCAAGAGAGAACTTGAGTGTTGTAGCCAATCTGGCAAAATCCGTTGGGCTATCGAAAGCCTTTGTAATCTGATTTTGAATATCAATAAAGAGAATCGTTTCGTATACTCTGTTTTCCTTTCGTTGTAAATGTTCAACTCAAATATAACCATTTAAGAACTTGTCATCTTGCCTTGCACGAGCACAACTCCAGACTCGTGCGGCATCACGCCCCATGCGAGGACGAAGATTCGGGTGATTCCGGGTCGGGGCGTGACATAAACAGTCCTGGACCTGCAGGACCAATTGACCTGACCTGTACACTACTGTGGTCTTCCAAGGCGGGACATGACATGCCTCCCTCATGATTTCTCCCTCATCAGTTGGCCATTCCTTCCCTTTAATCAGTTAACCAATGCTTATTCCCCTTTTTCTTCCAGTCCTCACTCTCCTCCAACCAACTGTCGTATGATCCACTTACCCCGAGCTCATACCTCTATATCACTGCTACTATAGGCCGGAGAAGGGTGCGAGGAGGAGGAGGCCGGAGGAGGGTGCCCTAGAGAGAGAGAGGGAGAGAGAGAGAGGAGGAGAGAGAGGGGGGGCTACCTGAGGAGAAGGTCGGAGGAGGGTACGAGGAGGAGGAGGCCGGAGGAGGGTGCGAGCGCCGGAGGAGGGAGAGCGGGAAATTTGGGGAGAAAAATTTTGGCCGGTCGAATAATTGAAAAGAAACCCTCCTGCACCCTATATGAAACATTTAGCGACGTCCGCATGCGACGTCGCTAAACGTCGCTGATTATTAATATACGGCGACATACTATAATAGCCGTCGCTACGCGTCGCTATATTAAAATAATTAGTGACGTGTAGCGACGAAATTGAGATACAGATTCCTATTTAATAAACTAATGTCGCAATTCGTCGCTAGTAGTCGCCACCAGCGACGAATAGCGACGTCACATGTCCACGTCGCTAAATTCCTAAAAATTAGCGACGTCCTCTCATGGAGTCGCTAAATTCGTCACAATTTTGCCATATTTTAGTAGTATTTCAGCAGCCCCCAGGAACAACACTCTTAAGGACTTGTGGGACCCCTCCCACAACAACTGGAATTGGAACAAGATTCGGAGCTGGGTCGGGCCGGAGGCAGTCGATTGCATTCAACGTAACGGACTGACGATTGGGTCGACCGCAGACAAGCTTCAATGGAAGCCAGCAGCCAACAAGATTTTATCGGTTAAATCGGCCAGAAGTGTGATCCTCGGCAATACCGTGCCTTATCTAACCATTGCATTCTTCTGGCAGACCTGCGTCCCCAAGAAGTGGCCTTTCCTCATATAGAGAGTTCTGTGCAATATCCTTCCCACGGATGACACTCCACTACAACAAAATAGGTTAATGACGACACTTTCTTTACGACACTTTCTTAATAAGTGTCATTAATTTTTTGTATCGATGACACTCTCCTAAAACGTGTCGTTGTAATTAATTATTTATCATGATCTACGACACTTTATTAAAAATGTCGTAAACATAAATTTAACAACACTTTTAACGACACTTAAAAATGTAGTATAATATTATACACTAAATACAACACTTTAAAGTGTCATATAATATTATGAATTAAATATAACACTAAAAAAGTGTTGCCATAAATTTTATTTTTTCATATTTTATTTTCGGTATCCCGCTTCTGCCAAAAAAATTGGCGCTCTTAGCAGAGATAACAAGCTATTTACCTCTCTTTTTAATTTTTTTTCGTGCTCTCTCTTGTTCCTTTCTCTTTTTTCTTGTGGACTGACTAAAATTCAGGGGCGGGGGGGGGGGGGGTGGGGGAGCAGCTGGAGGCTAGAGTGGAGGAGAGGGAAGGCGGGTACGGGATGCTCAAGGACAAGTACATGGTCGGGATAAATATGTAGGAGAAGGCGAAGCTGGAGAAGGAGCCGATAAAGCTCGTCGTCGAGGAGGGGATAAGGGAGTTGGCTAAGGCTCTGCTGGAGGAGATCCAAGGGACCATGGTTGGGAAATATGACATTGATGTTAGGCTCAACCGGTTGGGATTCTTCCATAGGCGCAAGCACCACTGTACGTATAAATTAATTAACGTTACTCTATTGTATTTTATTTATCATTTGTTTGTTTATTTGTTGTTCAATCAACTATGTAATATGGGCCTCCATGGCTAATATAGAGGTGTACTCGATTTCATTCTTAGGGTTTGAGCAAGAATATCCAACTGGTCCCTTTTATGCTCAAGTAATATGCAAAAGAAAAATGCGGTTCTGACCGCCCAATAGGCATGATCGATCGTCCGTCAGTGCATTTGCCAAAGAGGAATTTGCCGAGAAGCTGCTCCTACAGAGGGGATCTCCGTCTGGGCCGTGCACAACTTGCTGGAAAGGACGTCGATATTATATTCTTATCTCTGAACTATTCTTGTTCGATCCGCTCACTATATGTTTGTTGATATGTCTAAAAGGAGGTTCCTTGTCGAACTGTCTAACTTCTCTAAATACCCCCTATATCCTGCTGTTGGTTATCTATTATTGTGCAGATTACAGGTTCATCACTTTTGCTGCCAACTGCCAAATATAATAGATCATTATCGAGGCTTTTTCTTTCATAGTTAAGGTTTATCCAGTAGTATTATTGAATGTAGATACTTGAGTTACTTTAAATGCAAGTCACCAAGTGCCTATGCAGCATTAGCACCAATTTTGGTCGACTTTTTTGGGTGAATTTGGATGGTGAAACATTTATACGTGGATAGTTGATGAAACATGGATGAAGATTGTGAAGACAATGAATGGAGAGGTCAACACGATGCCCATGACCTATCCTCGCTTACCAACAGATCATCCGAGCATTTTGTTGTGGATGACTCAGAATCCTGTCCTTTGCAGTCGGGAATCCGGTTTGTACTCTATATCTTACCTTTATTTGATAAGCTATCTATGTTGTCATATTTAATAGTATTTTCATGATACATTTTAGTTCTGTAATATCTGATACTTATAATGCCACATTTTTATGAAGATGATAGTTAGAACAGATAATGCTATTATAGCCAAGTTGACTGAATATAAGTTTTCGTTTGGTCTATCCTCCATTAGCTTGGATCTGTAAAGGATACATCATTTCTGTGAAGAAGCCAATTTGATAATATGCGAGGAATTGAACTTGAACTAGTTTGTTCATTTAAATGAGGTGCATCCATGGGAGCATTGGTCGTTTCGGAAGGAAATGGTGAAGGGCTCCCCTGTGGAGCATTCCAGAGAAGATATGTGCTTCTGACCCTGTGGTTTACCAACTCGTCCGAGTATTATTCTTTTCCTATCCACTTTGGGATTTAGTTATATACTATATAATTTGCTAACATAAGATATTAAACTAGAATCACCAGTGTTCTTAAAATTGTTTTATGTGATTGTCTCTAGATTCTTTTCCTATCCACTTTGAGGTGCATTCACTATTTTGAATTTTGGTATGCGGATGTTATAATGTTACTCTTGATTTTCAGTTCTTTTCCCATTTAGGTTGAAGGTGATGGTAGGCTAGTTCCTAGTACACATGACAAGCTTATGAAATTTGAGCATCTATCTACATGGTAGGCTAGTTCCTGCATTTTCACACTTCTTACCTTGTGCATTTTAAGAAGTAAGACCATATTTAAGAAGACATGCCAGATTTAACTGTATCCCCAATATGTAAATCCACAAGATTTACTTATACTTGGCTGGATTACGTGCCACAAAACTAAAATTACATGGTCTTTGAATATGTAGATGGTTAACTATCTGACAAAATTGTAAGCATTTCCTAATTTAGATAGATTGTTACTATTATTGATTTAGTAATTTTTTTGTGAAAGTTATTCAGATGATAACCTTGTTTCTGGGCTGCTTTGTGTACCATGTCATCAAATAAACTTGATGTCAATATGTGGATTCCTACATTACTAGCAAACTGAAAACTCACTTTCTTTAAATGTTTGGTAGGCACTGAAGGAAAGGCTCTTAGAACGTGAAGGTCAGAGGCTCTTCCAGCAGATAATTAATGCTGCCTATAAGCTATTGTCATGATAAAGGTGTTTACATAAGGACTTGAAGGTAATCTCACAATATTTGATAAACAAGACTGAATGGTAATATTGGTTTTGTAACTTGATAGATCTATGATTTTAGCTATGCCAGTGAGGATTACTTGTCGAATTTGGTTACTTATATGCCTGTTAATGTACATTGTTCTGTTGGTGAAAATTGTGTTTGTGTTTTCAGGAGAGAGGGTTTTGGTTGGGACGAGCAATCGTAGCGGTGGCAACGGTGAGGGTGTTTACGGTTCTCAGTCTTCTCTGATTATATCGACTCATTTAACTTTGATCGATATAGCAGGGTGGTAAGCTAGTTAGAAGGGAAGGGAGATACTGACATGGTTTTGGGAGCACATTTTGAGGATTCTACATTGGTAATTATGAAATTATTCGAATTTGATTAATTAATTTTTTTTATGATTTACATCTACATATTTTATAGTTCTGCTGGAAATTTTAGAAAATGCTATTTCTTGAAATAGGATTCTATGTCTCTTGCATTCTTTTATGTTTAAATTTGTATGACATTAAGGGGGCAAGTCCCGATCCCAATAAGTAGCAATTCTAAATCCTAATATTTGCTGTGGTAGTTCTATTTAGGGACACGACCAAACCAAGCCAAACCAAACACAAGTCACCTAGGCAGGCTAGGCTAGTGTTCAGATATGCTTATTTGGATCTTATTTCTAAATAAAAAAAAAAAAAGGATGTATTTTATTTTTTTGGCATCACTGCTTATACTGTTTGGGATCACTGCTTATTTTTTTGGCATCACTGCTTATTTATGAAGCATTTTCTTGTGATGTTGGTGAAAAAGTTGTGCCATTTCGTGTTATCTATTCCACCTATAGTTTATATTGTCCGTAGTATGTTTTGATTCTCCTTCACACCATAATTGAAGGTTTTATGAAGGTGCTTGGACAGAAATAGAGATGGTGCTTGGACAGAAAAAGGAAAAAAAGTGTGTTTATTTGTGATTTTAATTGAAGGTCCAACTTTCAGGTGTTCTGACAAGTTCAATGAAATAAAATTGAAACATGTAGAAATTTTGTAAGTAACTAGGATGCAATGTAACCTTTGAGAAATATCAATGCCATCATTGGAGAAGTTAAGCCGAATAGTGTTTGAGGTTGTGTGTTTGTTAAGAAAATCGAGAGAAAGAATGGGATCAAGCAGATCCAAGCTAAAGCTGAGTTTATTTTAAGCTATAGTTCGCAGATACCAGTTGGTATATCTTTTTTAGAAAACAAATTCTAATCAATGGTGATGTTTCAGTTGTCTGTATTTTGTTCAAATTGAGATTCAGATGTTCTAGAATTCAAGATTTTGGGACTACCTAAAATTAAATGATAGTATCAGATATATGGTACTTGAAAAAGGGTAGCATTTTCAAACGTATGTGTTAGGCTAGTTCTTGATGAAAGGCTGAAGAGTACAGTGCATTCTTCTACAACATTAATTGGTGCCTTAGTTCATCAAGTCTTCCAGGTTTTATGCTCTGAACTTTTCCTTAATAGCTTCACATACCATCTTAAATCATATTTTACATAACTACTCATTAAAACATATAGTACTCATTAAAACATATAGCTTCATATACCATCTTAAATCATATTTTACATACCTACTCATTAAGCACAACACATCGTTGCTTCATAGTTACCTTCTGAAAATGACTCACTTTATAGCACAAATAAAATGGCAAAGACTCTATATGCATGATTCAGATTATGATGCACATTAGGGAGATGCACAATGTCCCATTCATATGATCTTTGCTCATGCTATCTTGTCAAGAGTGTTATCTTTCAGTTTGTCCTCCTTGACATATCATAAATCAATTGCATGATTCCATATGCAAATTAATTGATAAATGTGGTCAAATTTATTTTTACTGCAGCCCTTTGGAGTACCCTTGTCCATATGCTACAAAATACACCCAAAGCATAAGGCCCCTGGTAAAGTAGTATGGCTATATATGTGCAGGCATCAGTGTTCTCCTTGGCCTACCCATCCTCAAAGTGAAGGTTGTGCTCATAGCAATCACTTTGATATGCACGATTGGATAGGTTGGCATATATGTAGTTCCAATATTTTCAAGGATGGTCATGGATGACTAGAACTTCAAAGGTCCCTTGTAACTGGGGAAGGCAAGTAGGCTAGTGTGCTTGATTCTTTCTTGTTGGATGATAATTTCAGGTAAGAGAGTTGCAACATATTTGTACCCAATTTCCAAAATAAATAAATTAATATACTGTTATTTATATTGCAGTCTTCCCTTCTCTGGCGATGACATATCAAATTCTACATCAGAGAAGTACTCCAAGGAAGTCCCGTGCACTCTAAGAATCCGTCCAAAACTCTTGTAACTTTGTATGGGTTGGAAGTTTCGGTTGGAAGTGTTTTTGTAACTTTGTATTGACATTGTATGGGTTGAAATGTTAATATATTACTTTTGACACATTAATGTTTTATAAGATGCTTTTGGTTAATTATATATATATATAAAAAATAAAAATAAAAATAAAATAATATATATATATATATATATATATATATATATATATATGAAATAAATTAATATTTAAAATATATTGATGATGCTTTGAAGGCATTTACAATGTGTCGTTGAACAAGGTTTACATGACACTAGTAAAGTATCGTGATTAAAATCATTATTCTCTGTTATTTAGATGACACGTAGAAAGTGTCATGAAAAGTATCCAGGACATTTATTAAATGTCATAGAATAATTTTAGATGACATATACAAAGTGTCATAATTTTGATGACACTTATGAACTGTCATTGAAGCACGTTCATATGACACTCGTAAAGTGTTGTGGAATAAATATTACATGACATTTAGAAAATGTCGTCGTAAAGTTATTACATGACACTTAACGAGTGTCGTTGAAAGTTAAAAACTTTCTATGACACCCCTTCTAGACAGCACTACAAAAGTGTCATGGAAAGTCATTAACGACACTTTTCGAGTGTCGTTAAAACACATTTTTGTTGTAGTGCTCTCATCACCATCGGGTTCAGCCTTGCGTCAGCATGCACATGCTGCTCTGAACGCTAATTGAAAACTGTCGACCACATCCTTTGTTAGAGATACCTACCAGTCAAGGTGTGGAGCGCCCTCTCCTAGCGCTGCTCGATGCACCCAGAGGGCGACAACTTCTTCGATCGTCTTGCGGCCTGGGCGTCCGCGTCCCATGGCCACCAGATAGTTGCTGCTGCCGCCACGTGGGTTATTTAAAAAAATCACAACAAGGCGAGATATGAAGGCCCAGTACTCCGCTGACCAGCTGATTCGGAAGACCTTTCAGTAGTACCGCAAACGGCGCTCCCTCTGTAAGCACGGTCAGTCTGTCTTCTGGGACTCCCTTCTATCCCAGGCTTAGTTGTTTTGCTTTTCGTTTTGGGTTCTCGTTTTCCTTATTTTGTTAGTATTCTTGTATAGGCTTCGACA
Organism: Iris pallida; assembly: GCA_029216955.1. Lineage (NCBI taxonomy): Eukaryota > Viridiplantae > Streptophyta > Magnoliopsida > Asparagales > Iridaceae > Iris > Iris pallida. The sequence continues at coordinate 7,609,523 of JANAVB010027798.1, forward strand.
TTTTGCGCCTTCAGGTATACTTGTAAAGGTCTCGGCTTCTTAGGCCTTCTTGAATAAAATGAGTGGTTTCCAATATATATATGTGTGTGTGTGTGTGTGTGTGTGTGTGTGTGTGTGAATGTTGTGTAATGAAAATAACTTGTTATGCAACCCAACTTTATGATTAACTTAAGGACCTATTAACCCTTGTAATTAATCATGAAACTTTTAATTTTGAACATGATAAATGTGGATTTAAGGACTGTAAACACAGTCATGTCCGTGACGAATTCAGAAATTGGGTATCCACATGTTTGTATAGGAATTATAAAGTATGTACAATATAAATGTGTAGTATTGATATGGGAATATACCTAATTAATTCATGTATGATTTATTGATTGTTTAATCATTAAAAACCCTATTTATATCATATATATTCAGTTTGGTTTTAATTTTGTGTAGGTGACACCGAAACATGTCGAATTGAACCTTGAAAAGCCTAGTTACATTAGGTTCTTGAACCCGAAAGTCATATAGGGTTATGACGACATTTTTCCATATAAAATCCTTTAAAAATATGATATTTATGCAATTAAGGTTCTATTTTGTCACGCCCCAGAACCAGAATACTGGAGAGCGGGGGAATGACTCAGCCAGCTACGTATTACGGGTAGGATGAATACCGTATAATACGATCAATGCTGTCTAACCAGACGAGGGGGTGCATACTACATAAAGGTCTTACTATGGTCACTTCTCATCTATTGTCTCAATCATTCGAACAAGGAAACAAAAATATAGAGAACATGTAAGATAAAGCAGTAAGGCGTCCCAAACGCTCAGTCAAAATGTTCTTGAGATCTGGCTTTACAAAATATAGCCAGATGATATAGCAAGGTATACACAATTGTTATCAGCTGCAGTCTGACTTAATTACAATTATGCAAAAGTAAGTACAAGACAATCCGACTAACATGTCGGTGCCAAACGGCTAAGTATAAAGTAAATAGCAAAACGAGCGGTGAAGTAAGGAACCCACTCGAGTCCTCCTGCGATCATTCCTCTAGTATTGACCATCTTGGAGGTGGAAGTAAGCTGGATCCTCGGGAACTGGCTCTAAATCTGGCCATGTAAAACCAGAGAGGTTAGACCTCTAATAGCAAGTACCACAAGGAAGGACGATATGAAGGATTAAACCAGTAAGTAAGAGAATATAATAATAGATCTCTGCTTTCCACTAAGATTCACATAACATCACGACACTTCGAACCAACCTCCCAACCAAACAAGGACAGAAGTTGGCCCGTCATGTCCTGACATTCTGATCATCTCAGTTAGGCAACAGAGTAGGTACAGTACACAAACAAATCATCTTGAACGGCCAATCAACTACTACGGCTTGCTATTGTGAGTCCCAAGTTATCCTGGAATTATGCAATAGGGATTCCTCAGTTCTTACTATGTGCGAGCAAGGCTAGTCTATCCAGTCAATCAATTGCGCCACGCATGAATTAGACGAGTCCCAGCGGGACGCCCGTCATCAATATACAATATACAATAATAATATAAGCAGATACCGCTCCCTGCCCGTGTGGCAGATTTGCCGTATCTGTGGGAACCAGCCGGCCCGTCGGGTACTACTCGTCCCAAGGGGGCTGCCATGTAAGAACTCGGGAATCCATTCTCTCCATGCCATCATTATTTTATTTAACTTAATAGTCCCTATGTTTGAGCGAAATCCCATGCCGTGGATCATGGTCATTCAAATGAGTACTTTTGTACGGGGTACGATATGCACAACTCTACAGCGATACCCGTGCGGCTATGTTGTAGGTCTTACATAGCGTAATACAACAATCAAATCTAACCACGGAGTAATCATGCCTTGACCATAAAGTACACATGCTGTTTTGTAAGATAAATAAATAACTAAATAAATAAATAAATAATTTGAAACCTACATGTACCTGTATGCCAATATTCGGGATCGGCTAATCGATTGCAATAGTTCATTACATGAACGTGTCTCATTCATTCAATTCAATAAGACGACTAGCCAGTCTCTTAGTTCCAACTAGGAACGCATGATCAATTATTAGTCAATGTCACAATTATTATCAATGGTGACAAGGCATGAAAATCAAATATTATTCAGTGGGGTCGAGTCTATAACTCTCATGGTCAAGTTCCAGTCTTACTGGGTATCGATTAATCAATCAAGACACAAGGCATGTTCTACACAACCATATGTATCAAAAACATTAACATGCTAAGATTATCGAGTTCACGCAAAAGCATAAGGATATAATAGGAGAACTATCATGCCATCATTAAATGAATAAGTTATAGAGCAAATAGTAACACCCAGGTTAGAAAGTCACGCCAAGTTTAGTAGGTCATACTAAGGCCAACAAGTCACGCCAACAAGTCTAGTCGGAGTGAGCGTGAAAAGTGGTAAGAAATTTACGCTGGCACGCACAGTGTGAGCGTGAAGGGAAATTCACGCACTCAATCGTGAGCGTGAAAAGTGAGCGTGGAAAATGGGCGTGAAAGGTAAGTGTGAAAAGTGATAAGAAATTCACGCACGCATGCAAAGATGGTGCGTAACTCAAAATTCACGCTGACATGTAAGGACGTGTGCGTGACTAAAAATTCACGCAAACACGTAAAGACGTGTGCGTGACTAAAAATTCACGCACTCATGCAAAGATGTGTGCGTGACTGAAAATTCACGCACGCTCGTCAAGACGTGAGCGTGACTAAAAATACACGCTGGCACGTGAACGTGACTCAAAATACACGCTGACACGTAAGAACGTGAGCGTGACTGAAAATACACGCAGACACGTAAGAACGTGAGCGTGACTGAAAATACACGCAGACACGTAAGAACGCGAGCGTGACTGAAAATACACGCAGACACGTAAGAACGTGTGCGTGACTCAGGAACCTTCATCCCAAGCCAGAAATGAAGTTCCCATGGTTCAGAACTCATGGACAACCGAGAATACACGCCAAGTTGGGAGATCAAACCCATGGTCAACCGAAAACACAAAAACTTAGATCTGGGAGAAACAAGCCAACGAAATCAAAAATACTAAGTACTAAACTCTCTCAGGATCGTGAGAGGAAGAATAATGAACCGTAAAAATGGTTCTCCAAGCAAGAAGCAAGATTGCACTTGCCTGCTGTTGGTAGGTGGAGAGTGATGTGGAAGAAGAAGAAGAAGTAATGGTGAGAATGAGTAATGAAGAGAGAGAAGGAGATGTGGCTTTAAATAGCAAAGGGGGTGGTAGGTGGGAGCTATTGGGCCGGGTTTAAGGGGGGCTCATCCAAGGCCAACCCGAAAGCAAGGCAAAGAGGTAAAAAGCAGAAAATTAATTACAGGAAATAAAATGCGGATAATAAAATTGCAGGAAATTAATTAACATAAAAATTAAAGAGCAGATAATAAAATTACAGAAAATAAAGTGCAGAAAATAAAATGCAAATAATTAATTAACATGAAGTTATAGAAATTTAAATATAGGATAATACATGATAAATATTAAATAAATACATTCATGCAATATACGTATTAAAATACGCATTCTGGGAACGGGGAGTGACATCTCTACCCACCTTAAAAAAATTTCGTCCTCGGAATTTCAAATTCAAGCAAGATAGAAACATCGGGGCTAAACCAATCTAAGTACAAGCAATTCAATCAAGCAATCATTTTACAATGTCCATAACAAGTAACATATATGTAAATCCATCAATCTACGATATCAAGCAATTCTACCCATAAGGTGATAAGCATGAAGAATCAGGACAATCAAGGTATACAGAAAGAGATATACCTTGTGAGTCAAACAGGTGTGGATACCGTGATCGGATATCATCCTCACGTTCTCACGTTGACTCTCCCAATGAGTGATGACCCCAAGCAACACGGACAAGACTAATTGTTCGGTTCTTGAGTATCTTCTCTCTTCGGTCCAAAATGGACATAGGCTGTTCCTCGTAAGACAGGTTGGTACCAACAACCAGCTCAGAGTGATCGAGGACATGGCTTGGGTCCGATACATACCTACGTAATTGAGATATATGAAACACGTCATGCACCTCTCGTAACGAAGGTGGGAGGGATAAACGATAAGCAACATCGTCTATCCGATCAAGGATAACAAATGGGCCCACGTACCGCGGACTCAATTTCCCGCGAACGCCAAATCTAATGACCCCACGAGTAGGTGAGATCCGCAAGAATACGTGGTCCCCAACAGAGAACTCTAGCGGCCTACGATGCTGGTCCGCCCAATGACGATGCCGATCCTGCACAACACGAAGTCGCTCTCTAATTCCCTTAACCACTTCAACCGTCTGAACAATCATTTTCGGGCCTAACATCTTTCTCTCCCCGATATCATCCCATGCAAGCGGTGACCTACACTTCTTACCATATAATGCTTCAAATGGCGCCATCTGGATACTGGCTTGATAACTATTGTTGTACGAGAACTCGACTAAGTACAGGTGACTCTCCCAAGACCCTCCAAAATCTAGAGTGCAAGCTCGCAACATGTCTTCCAAAGTCTGAATCGTTCTTTCTGATTGCCCAGCCGTCTGCGGATGGTAAGCCGTGCTAAATCTTAACTTGGTACCCAGACTATGATGTAAGCTCTTCCAGAAATATGATGTAAAGCGGGTATCTCGATCCGACACAATACTGACAGGGACTCCATGCTGCCTGACTATCTGTTGCATATACAACTCTGCTAACTTTTCTATAGATTATCCTACTCTGAAAGGAAGAAAGTATGCTACCTTCGTAAGTCGGTCCACTATTACCCAAATAGCGTCCTTACCACTTGGTGATCTCGGTAAACCGGTCACAAAGTCCATTGTAATATGCTCCTATTTCCATTCCGGAATAGGAAGCGGTTGCAATAACCCAGCTGGCCTCTGCTGTTCTGCCTTTACTTGCTGACATACCAAGCAACGGGAAACAAATCTAGCTATCTTCCTCTTCATCCCGTTCCACCAGAAATGTTGCTTGATATCTTGGTACATCTTGGTCCCTCCAGGGTGAATAGAATACTGAGAACTGTAAGCTTCTGCCATAACCTCCTGTCTGATATCTCCACTAGGCACACATAGACGTGATCCAAACCTAAGTGTACCATCCTCATGAATTCTCATCTCCTTCCTGAGTCCTGACTCACATTCTGTCCTAAGCTTTTGAATCCTTGGGTCCTGTGCCTGAGCTGTCTTGATCCTACCTACCAAGTCGGATTGAACTTGCAGACTTGTTAGAACTCCTACATCACTAGGAAGTATAACTTCGATGCCCATCTCCTGAAGGTCTTCTAAGATGTGCCTCTGTGTTGTCAACATAAATGCGCCGCCTCTCCTGCTAAGAGCGTCTGCTACCACATTCGCCTTGCCTGGATGATACTGAAGCTCTACGTCATAATCCTTGATCAACTCCAACCATCTTCTCTGCTTCATGTTCAGTTTCTTCTGAATAAAGATGTACTTCAGACTTTTATGGTCCGTGTACATATCCACTCGATCACCATATAAGTAATGCCTCCATAGCTTCAAAGCAAATACTAACTCCAAGTCATGAGTTGGGTAATTCTTCTCGTGGTTCCGAAGCTGCCTAGATGCATATGCTATCACCTTCCCATGCTGCATAAGGACACATCCAAGTCCTTTACATGACGCATCACAATATACTGTAAAACCTCCGGGTCCAACTGGTAATGTAAGAATTGGGTCCAACTGGTAATGTAAGAATTGGTGCTGATATCAACTTCTGCTTCAAAGTCTCAAATGATGCCTGACATTCTACCGACCAAACGAATGGTACATCCTTCCGGGTCAAGCGGGTCATGGGTACTGAAAGCCTTGCAAAGTCTGATACAAACCTTCTGTAATATCATGCCAATCCCAAGAAACTCCGCACATCTGCTACGGTCTTGGGTACTGGCCAACTTTCTACTGCTTCTACCTTCTTGGGATCCACTGCTACTTCAGCTCCTGATATGATATGACCCAAAAATGAAATATGATCCGACCAAAACTCATACTTGCTGAGCTTGGCATACAACTGGTTCTCTCGCAGAACCTGCAACACTTTCCTGAGGTGGTCTTCATGCTCCTCTTCACTAGCAGAGTATACGAGGATGTCGTCGAGAAATACAACGACAAACTGGTCTAAGTATGGCATAAAGATATGATTTATCAAATCCATGAATATTGTTGGAGCATTGGTCAAACCAAACGGCATTACTAAGAATTCATAATGCCCATACTTCGACCTGAATGCTGTCTTGGGAATATCTTCCTTCCGAACCCTCACCTGATGGTACCCTGAACGAAGATCTATCTTGGAGAAAAATTTAGCTCTGCTCAACTGATTAAATAAGTCGTCGATCCTGGGTAATGGGTACTTGTTCTTCACTGTTGTCGGGTTAAGCTTTCTGTAGTCAATGCACAATCTGGACGACCCATCCTTCTTCTCCACAAGTACCACTGGTGCTGCCCATGATGACACGCTAGCTTGGATGAAATTCTTCTCCTTCAGTTCCTCTATGTGCTGATATACCTTGACCTGCTCTGAATCCGCCATTCTGTAAACTCGATCTGATATCGGTTTAGTTTCTGGTGCCAATTCTATACTGAACTCAATATCTCTAATCGGTGGTAGCCCTGGAAGTTCTTCGGGAAATATATCTAGAAATTCTTCAACTACCTTCGGAATCTGAACTTCTTCCATTGCCGTTATTACTCCCTGCTCTTGCTGAGTTGCCTCTGATCTGACTAAGGTGAACCGCTCCATGCCTGGAATATCAAAAGATACACTCCCTTTACGACAATCTATTATCGCATGACTGTCTTTCAGCCAGTCCATGCCTAAGATAACGTCGAAATTTCCAACAAGAAATTCTATCAACCGGGCGGGTAAGGAATGCCCGCAAACTACAACGCTACATGCTAAAATAACTCTACTAACTCCTACGAGCCTATTACCAGTGAGTATATTCAACCTCCCTGGCAATGCCTCGAACTCCACTCCTAGCCGTGTCGTAAATTATGCATATATAAATGACTGGGATGCTCCAGAATCAAACAATGCTACTGCGGGATATGAGGCGACGAGAATGTTACCTGCCACAACATCTTCCGATGCCAATGCCTCTTCCAAGGACAGAGTAAATGCCTGCCCTCGACCTCCTTGCTGATTTCCATGCTGCGGCCTAGCCTGATGCTGCTGCTGGCCCCTTCCTTGATGATGCTGGGGTGGTCTATGCTGGTGTTGCTGCATCAGCGACCCCTGCTGCCGAAACATCTGAGCCTGCGACAGTAACGGACGCTGTGCCAACGGCCTTACTGCCACTGCTGGTCCTCGATACTGGCCTGCCCCTGGTGCTGGCAGAGCAGGAAACTGCTGTCCTGGTCCTCCTGACATCGAATTCATGGGACATGTGGTAACCCGATGATCTGGATTTCTACATATCAGACACAGTCCATTCAATGTCCGACACATATCTCTAGTGTGCCCCATCGTCCCACAATAAGTACAGCCCGTCGGGGGTTGCTGGTTCTTCCTCTGTTGCTGTTGCTACTGTCTGGGTGGTAGTGCTGGTCCTCGTATCGCCACATCGTGGATACGAATGCCAGTAGATGGTGCTGTTGTTCGAGGCGCTGCTTCCCCTCCTCCTTCAATTTGACTGTGGGATCTCTTCTGGCCTCCAGTCCTTACCGCAAGCCTCTGAATGGTGATCTCATGCCTTCGAGTCGCCGTTAATACTTCGTCAAAAGTTTGGTAATCTATCAATTGCAAGAGTTCAAGATAAAAAATCCTTGCTGAAACCTCATAGCCCTCTGGCGCTCTGTCGCTACCATCTCTGGGGCGAATCTACTCAATCTGCAGAACTCCGCTGCATAAGCATCTACAGTCTTGCCGGCCTGCCTGAGGTTGATAAACTTCTGTTGTAGCTCAAACTGCGCCACAACTCCATAGTACTTGGTCTTGAATCTTGCAGTGAAATCGTCCCAAGCCACAGGACGTCTGATGCCCACTTCCTCTGATTCCCACCAATCACGTGCGAGATCCTGAAGTAACAACTTCACTAGATCCACACATTCTTCTGCCGGTACCTTAGCTGCTATCAGAATAGCCTCAATATCCTTAAGCCATGCATCTGCTGAGATGGCATCCTCCGTGCCCTCGAAACGGCGGGGGTTGTACTTGTAAAACCTGGCTGATGCTCCTAAATCAGTCCTCACTCTTCTTTCCAAAGCCGTCTGCAGTCCTGGGTTGAGCAACACATTCTGCTCTTGTAGCTGAGTGTGCATGCGTTGCTGGGCCAACATCTGATGTTGCTGAGTAGCCATCATTCCTTTTATGATCTCCAGAAGGGATGGTGTGTCCACTTGGGTAGGTGGAACTGTTGGTGGTGGTGGAACGTCCGGATACTGCGATCCAGCCGCTGCTTCTACTATCACTTCTTCTTGGATAGCCTCCTGAGGTGAGACTGGCCCTTGTTGCTGACCAACCTGGTCATGTTGCCCATATTGCCCCTGCTGTTGTCCAGCTCTGACCGATACGGACGAAGTGCCCCTAAGAAAAGGGACAAGAGAACAATCAAACAACCGGACATGAAGGATGAATGAAGTCAAAGGATACCGGAATGTCAAGCAAGGGTTGAGAACAACGAATCACGAGATCAAGGGGGAACACGTGTGATTGAGACATCCTATAAATCAAAATACCCCACAAGTCTGAAATTTTACCTGCATGGGCCACCACTAAAACCTTGTCACGCCCCAGAACCAGAATACTAGAGAGCAAAGGAATGACTCAGCCAGCTACGTATTACGGGTAGGATGAATACCGTATAATACGATCAATGCTGTCTAACCAGACGAGGGGGTGCATACTACATAAAGGTCTTACTATGGTCACTTCTCATCTATTGTCTCAATCATTCGAACAAGAAAACAGAAATATATAGAATATGTAAGATAAAGCAGTAAGGCGTCCCAAATGCTCAGTCAAAATGTTCTTGTGATCTGGTTTTACAAAACATAGCCAGATGATATAGCAAGGTATACACAATTGTTATCAGCTGCAGTCTGACTTAATTACAATTATGCAAAAGTAAGTACAAGACAATCCGACTAACATGTCGGTGCCAAACGGCTAAGAATAAAGTAAATAGCAAAATGAGCGGTGAAGTAAGGAACCCACTCGAGTCCTCCTGCGATCATTCCTCTAGTATTGACCATCTTGGAGGTGGAAGTAAGCTGGATCCTCGGGAACTGGCTCTAAATCTGGCCATACAAAACCAGAGAGGTTAGACCTCTAATAGCAAGTACCACAAGGAAGGACGATATGAAGGATTAAACCAGTAAGTAAGAGAATATAATAATAGATCTCTGCTTTCCACTAAGATTCACATAACATCACGACACTTCGAACCAACCTCCCAACCAAACAAGGACAGAAGTTGGCCCGTCATGTCCTGACATTCTGATCATCTCAGTTAGGCAACAGAGTAGGTACAGTACACAAATAAATCATCTTGAACGGCCAATCAACTACTACGGCTTGCTATTGTGAGTCCCAAGTTATCCTGGAATTATGCAATAGGGATTCCTCAGTTCTTACTATGTGCGAGCAAGGCTAGTCTATCCAGTCAATCAATTGCGCCATGCATGAATTAGATGAGTCCCAGCGGGACGCCCGTCATCAATATACAATATACAATAATAATATAAGCAGATACCGCTCCCTGCCCGTGTGGCAGATTTGCCGTATCTGTGGGAACCAGCCGGCCCGTCGGGTACTACTCGTCCCAAGGGGGCTGCCATGTAAGAACTCGGGAATCCATTCTCTCCATGCCATCATTATTTTATTTAACTTAATAGTCCCTATGTTTGAGCGAAATCCCATGCCGTGGATCATGGTCATTCAAATGAGTACTTTTGTACGGGGTACTATATGCACAACTCTATAACGATACCCGTGCGGCTATGTTGTAGGTCTTACATAGCGTAATGCAACAATCAAATCTAACCACGGAGTAATCATGCCTTGACCATAAAGTACACATGCTATTTTGTAAGATAAATAAATAACTAAATAAATAAATAAATAATTTGAAACCTGCATGTGCCTGTATGCCAATATTCGGGATCGGCTAATCGATTGAAATAGTTCATTACATGAACGTGTCTCATTCATTCAATTCAATAAGACGACTAGCCAGTCTCTTAGTTCCAACTAGGAACGCATGATCAATTATTAGTCAATGTCACAATCATTATCAATGGTGACAAGGCATGAAAATCAAATAGTATTCAGTGGGGTCGAGTCTATAACTCTCATGGTCAAGTTCCAGTCTTACTGGGTATCCATCAATCAATCAAGACACAAGGCATGTTCTACACAACCATATGTATCAAAAACATTAACATGCTAAGATTATCGAGTTCACGCAAAAGCATAAGGATATAATAGAAGAACTATCATGCCATCATTAAATGAATAAGTAATAGAGCAAATAGTAACACCCAGGTTAGAAAGTCACGTCAAGTTTAGTAGGTCATACTAAGGCCAACAAGTCACGCCAACAAGTCTAGTCGGAGTGAGCGTGAAAAGTGGTAAGAAATTCACGCTGGCACGTACAGTATGAGTGTGAAGGGAAATTCACGCACTCAATCGTGAGCGTGAAAAGTGAGCGTGGAAAATGGGCGTGAAAGGTAAGTGTGAAAAGTGATAAGAAATTTACGCACGCATGCAAAGATGGTGCGTAACTCAAAATTCACGCTGACATGTAAGGACATGTGCGTGACTAAAAATTCACGCAAACACGTAAAGACGTGTGCGTGACTGAAAATTCACGCACTCATACAAAGATGTGTGCGTGACTAAAAATTCACGCACGCTCGTCAAGACGTGAGCGTGACTAAAAATACACACTGGCACGTAGGAACGTGAGCGTGACTCAAAATACACGCTGACACGTAAGAACGTGAGCGTGACTGAAAATACACGCAGATACGTAAGAACGTGAGCGTGACTGAAAATACACGCAGACACGTAAGAACGTGAGCGTGACTGAAAATACACGCAGATACGTAAGAACATGAGCGTGACTGAAAATACACGTAGACACGTAAGAACGTGAGCGTGACCGAAAATATACACAGACACGTAAGAACGTGAGCGTGACTGAAAATACACGCAGACACGTAAGAACGTGTGCGTGACTCAGGAACCTTCGTCCCAAGCCAGAAATGAAGTTCCCATGGTTCAGAACTCATGGACAACCGAGAATACACGCCAAGTTGGGAGATCAAACCCATGGTCAACCGAAAAGACAAAAACTTAGATCTGGGAGAAACAAGCCAACGAAATCAAAAATACTAAGTACTAAACTCTCTCAGGATCGTGAGAGGAAGAATAATGAACCGTAAAAATGGTTCTCCAAGCATGAAGCAAGATTGCACTTGCCTGCTGTTGGTAGGTGGAGAGTGATGTGGAAGAAGAAGAAGAAGTAATGGTGAGAATGAGTAATGAAGAGAGAGAAGGAGATGTGGCTTTAAATAGCAAAGGGGGTGGTAGGTAGGAGCTATTGGGCCGGGTTTAAGGGGGGCTCATCCAAGGCCAACCCAAAAGCAAGGCAAAGAGGTAAAAAGCAGAAAATTAATTACAGGAAATAAAATGCAGATAATAAAATTGCAGGAAATTAATTAACATGAAAATTAAAGGGCAGATAATAAAATTGCAGAAAATAAAGTGCAGAAAATAAAATGCGGATAATTAATTAACATGAAGTTATAGGAATTTAAATACAGGATAATACATGATAAATATTAAACAAATACATTCATGCAATATACGTATTAAAATACGATTTCTGGGAACGGGGAGTGACATATTTTAATATGGGTTTTAAGGTCAATTATGTTAGCATAATTCAACTCTAGGATTAGTTTAGGTACATGATTTAGAATCACGACCCGGAGCATTTTGAGTACCCTACAAATGTAGCCTAAAATTTTAAGTAACAGTAACCACTAATATCTATTTAATATACATTATTCTGATTTTAGTTGCTGATTTTTTATTTTAAAATTTATTTAAGTTAGGTTAATTTAATAGCTAGTTGGGTTCAAAACATGTCCAACGCGACTTAGAAAACCTAATGTATGAATAGAATATGGTAGTCTTCATTTTTATGTTATTATTGGCCAAAATTATTTATATAATATTTATGTTCTAATTTTTTTATTAATAATATCAGAATTTATTTATTTATTGTTAATTTAAAGTTAGACAATAGGTATTTTATGTGACCATAATTGGGCTATACCTAGGAAATGTATAGATTGTATATCAAAGACTTATTAAAAATATTGTTTAGAACCTATAAGTTAATATATAATTATAAGTATTATTTTTATAAATAAAATATTAAGTTTTTTTAGGGAATGGTTAGCTTTATAGTTTAGAAAACCATTAAAAATATTCCAAGTCATATTAATACAAGGAAGGCCCAATTAGAGGAACACTTAGAACCTATGCATAGAAGAGAGGTTAGTAGACCCTTGTGAATTAGATATATGCATATTCGAAATTTACGGATATTTAGAACACTATAAGTTAGATGAATTTTTGTTAATTTAATCTAACTAATTATAATCTAATTATAGCATCTAGTTTTCCTTTCTAGTTGAGACCGTATAATGTCATGTTGTATAAATATTAATTATAGGTTATATCTTATTATTAATTTAAGTTATTAATTAATTTCTTAATACTTAATATATGCTCCCAGCATACTTTGACTTTTGGCCAAGGATCTGGATCGCAGCTCTTCCTTCTTGGGCATCCAGACAAGTATACTTTGCCTTGTTTTTACTGTATTAGACATTTCTGATTATTGTTATTATATTCTCTGAGTTAGAATTAGTGTAATGGTCGCGTTTGAGAATCCTCAGGTGCATTCGACGAATGCGTCGATATGGGTTGAGTTGACTTAGAATTAGTGGAATACCTAAATTGAGGGATTATTGTTCTAACACCCGAGCCTTGACACAAATCATTACATGTCACTTGGAGTGGATGAGTTCATGTTGGACACGGACTTGCGCATCTGACTAGCTATCAATGCAGGAAGTTCGTGTGACGGATAAAGATACTACTAGTTTGCCTTATGCATTTACATTGGACGGGGAGGATCATTAGTAGGTGTATGGGACAGCCAAATCGGTCTGTCGTAGTCTTCGGATGAAACTACGGAGTTATGATTACATGATTACTAGTGGCTCGGTAATGTCGTGTGGGATTATATATATTGTCGTTATATCAGGTGATGGTCGCTAGCTATAAGCTATGTCGATTGATGATATATGTCAGTATATATACGATATCTAGCCAGGGGCTATACCAGAGATTATTATTGAGAGCTTGTCCTACCCATACGTTCCAAAGTTATCCTCAAGTGCATTCACATATATGGTTAGTTCACCTTTATGTTTGTACAATATATAATTTATGACATGTATTCTGTATCTTGTTACGTCCCTCTAAGGACCTGGTTCCCTACCAGATTGCAGAGTTAGTGTATGATGACTTGCTGGAACTAATGATGGGCAACGTCGAATATTCATGTATATTGTAGTTAGATGTTTATCTTTCATTGTTCACATATTATCCTTCTATTGCGTGTTAACTGATGTTGTAGTCTAGTTTTGCAAGCTCATTCTTCTTCGAGTTTACTCGAACATATGTATCATAGGGCGGCCGACTATAGTACATGATGTCCATTCCTGCTCTATTCACTTACACATAGATTGAGACTAGTTCAGATAGCATAAGCTTAGTATATTTTTACAACATAGTACATCTGGGTATGTCCATTGAATTGGATAACATATTCCATATCATATTAGTTGGCATTGTCTCATCCAAGTTCATAGGTATTTTGGACATATTATACCTCATGAGCTGGACTTGCAAGAATTTGAAAAAGCAACTCCCAAAGAAAAATCAATTACCTTCAAAGTACAAGCCAAAAGAGTCTCATGCAATGACTCTGACAAAGAAGATTTTGATGGTGATGAACATGCCCTGCTAGTAAAAATCTTTATAAAGTTCTTGAAGGTTGAGAGATCAACCGAAAGAAGAAAGACATCCACGAAAACAACGAAGAAGAAACAATCTGCTTCGGATGTAAGAAGTCATGGCATATAAAGAAGGACTGTCCACTATCATAGAAGAGAAATCCATTTGATCGATCAAGATCGAACAGAAAAGCTGTAACAGGTCAAAAGTATGCTAACACCAGCATCTGGCACGAAAGTGAGGCCAGTAAATAAGGTATCTGATAACCCTCTATATGATGATTTTACTTTCGATGAACTAGAAACTGCCTTTAGCGAACTACTTGAAGAACACATAAATTGTTAGACAAGTATAAGCAATCTCACAAAGAGATTAAGGTATACACAACCGAAGTAGCTAGATTGTCTAATCTTATTGAAGACATTAAAGAGACCTCTACTTCTGGTAACACAGAAGGGATAGCCAAACTTAAATTGGACTATCATAAGGCTATCCTCACCATAGAAAAGAAAGAAAGAGACTATGTCAACATATAAGAGTTATATGACATAGAGAAGAAGAGATACTTAGTCACTGAGCAAAGACTGACAGATATGACTGCTAAATTTGAGGAGTCTTGTGCTATCTCTAAAAAGTTAGAGATAAAATTAGACAAACAGGTCATCCATGTTACACGATCTAAGGTTAGTCCTAATACCAAGCATACATCACAAAGGACTAAACTAAAGAAACTGCCTAAGCATCATGTCTCTGACAATCATGCTTTCATATACATGTTTCGAAGAAAGACACACAAGAGATTTGTCAACACAGAAACCAAGAACACAATTTCAAATATCACATATACATACTATGGTACTCATGGGCATATATCACAGTACTGTAGAGCTAGAAAGCTTGTTGACACTAATTTACTTGCTTGGATTCCTAAGACTAATCATAATGGACCCTTGAATAAATGGGTACCAAAGGATTCATCTACTCATTTTGTAGATGGAACCTCAACCCTCTCATGCTAAAAGTAAGTGGATACTCGATAGCGGATATTCGCGGCACATGACTGGTGATGCATTTTTATTCGTTACGCTATCGATGAAGAAAGAATGATATGTTTTCTTCGGCAATAATCTAAGAGGTGTTATTATTGGTAATGGCACTATTGGTACGTCTCCCTATCCAGAAATAAAAGACGTCTGTCTAGTCACAGAATTGAAATATAACATATTGAGCATAAGTCATTTAACAGATAATGGTTATGTTATCAATTTTGTGAAAGATAATTGTTCTATATATGAGATGTCTACCGGGAATCCCGTATATGAAGGGGTCAAGGAAGATAATATTTATGTTTTCTTTCTAGAATGTACTAACAATATAGTTAAGTGCCTAGTAGACAATCAAGAAGAAAGCTGGCTATGGCACATGAGGCTAGGACATGAAAATATGGACACTATCGGCTATACACTAAAAAGCTGGTAAAAGGACTCCCAGAAATTACCTTCAAGAGAGATATGGTATGTTCAGATTGTGAAAAGAATAAAGCAACTAGGTCTTCTTTTAAATCCATCAATGCGGTAAGTACTTTGAGACCTTTGCAGTTAATTCATATAGATTTATTTGGTCCTAGTAGAGTTGCTAGTCTTGGAGGTAAACTTTACGCTTTTATTATAGTCGATGATTTCTCTCGTTATACTATGGTGTACTTTTTTATCTAACAAGAGTGATGCTATCTTTGAATTTTAAGAATTTTGCAAACAGGTTCAAAACAAAAAAGGTTTCATGATTACTCGTATCCGAAGTGATCATAGTGGTAAATTCGAAAGTACTGATTTCAAAAAGTTTTATGATGATAGTGGATATTATCACGAGTTTTTTTATCCTAGAACTCCTCAACAAAATGGTGTTGTGGAGCGGAAGAATCATACTCTAAGCGATATGGTTAGAGTCATGCTGAATCAACATAGTCTTCCTAAATATTTTTGGACAGAAGTTGTTAGTACAGTCTTTCATATTTTAAATATGGTGTTAATTCGACCTATCTTGAAGAAAATCCCTTATAAATTGTGGTTTGAAAGGATTCCAAACATTTTTTATTTTAAAGTATTTGGTTGTCGCTGTTTTATCCTGAACACCAAGGACAACTTGGGTAAGTTCGACTCGAAGGAAGACAAAAGAATATTTTTTGGGTATGCTGCTAAGAGTAAAGGATATATAATTTTCAATAAAAGATCTATGATTGTTGAAGAGTCCATTAATGTTACTTTTGATGAGCTCAATAGTCCGAGATCTAGCGATAGTGATGATGAGAATGTACATAACAAATCCAAGACACCCGAAGATACTGCTACCAACGAGGGCCATATGGAAAGTCTACCTAAGAAGATGAAGTTTATGCCAAACTATCCAGAGACACTCGTAATAGGTGATGTATCTAAAGGAGTAAGTATGCGTTCTTCTACTAAAGATATAGCAGCAAATGTAGCTTTTATTTCTCAAGTAAAACCTAAGATAGTAGCATATACTTTTTCTGATGAGTTTTGGATTGATGTCATACAAGAGGAACTTAATCAATTTGAGAGAAACCAAGTTTGGGAACTTGTTCCTAAACCTATTGGTCAATCGATAATTGGTACCAAATGGGTATTCCGAAATAAATTAAGTGGGACAAGTTCTACGCAATAAGGCACGTCAAGTGGCACAAGGTTATAATCAAGAAGAATAGATTGATTATGATGAGACATTCTCATATTGCTAGACTATAATTCATTCGTATGTTGTGCATTTGTATGTTTTCACAATTTTAAACTTTTTTAAATGTTTATGAAAAGTGCATTTTTGAATAGATTTTTGAAAGAAGTTTTTGTGAAACAACCCACTGGTTCTGAAGATTTTAAAAAAAATGATCACATTTTCAAGTTTAGAAAATCGCTTTATGGACTCAAACAAGCACCAACATGCTTGGTATGAATGCCTAAGTACTTTCCTACTTAAAAATAGTTTTTCAAAATGAAGAGTTGATACAACCTTGTTTATCAAATCTTCAGTTAACAGTATTTTACTTATGCAAATTTACGTAGATGACATTATTTTCGGTTATACTAACGAGAAACTTTGTCAAAATTTTGCTAAGTGTATACAGAGTGAGTTTAAAATGAGTATGATGGGAGATCTCAACTACTTCATAGGACTTCAGATCAAATAGCACTCGCAGGGAATATTCATCAATCAAGCCAAGTACACGAAGGATTTACTAAAGAAGCATGACTTCGACAATATAAAGTCTATCAGCACACTAATGGATACATCAAAAAGACTTGACATTGATGAAAGTGGCAAACCAGTCGACTAGTGTAAGTATCGAGGTATGATTGATGGTTTACTTTACCTAATTGCTAGTCAACCTGATATAATGTTAAGCGTTTGCATTTGTGCAAGATATCAAGCTAATCCTAAGGAATCAAACCTATGCGCAGTTAAACGTATCTTTCGATACCTTAAAGGAACTTCTAAAATCGGCTTGTGGTATCCCAAAATCACATCTTTTGACCGAATTGGTTACTCAGATGCTAATTTTGTTGGATGCAAAGTAGACCGTAAAAGTACTAGCGGTATCTGTTATTTTCTAGGAAAAGCTTTAGTCATTTGGTTTACCAAGAAGCAAAACTCTGTATCGCTATCAACAACTGAGGCTAAGTATATCGTTGAAGGACATTGTTGTGCTCAGGTTTTATGGATGAACCAAATCCTAGAAGACTATAATATGTACTACATAAAGATTTTTATTTACTGTAACAACACTAGCACTATTAACTTGACTAAGAACCTAGTATGTCACTCACACACAAAGCACATAGAAATATGTCACCATTTGTTTGCGTGATCACCAACACGGGGATACTGCTTAGAATTTATTGATACAGATCATCAACTAGCAGAAATTTTTACAAAACCACTAGCTGAAGATCGTTTCAATTATCTGCGTCGCGAGTTAGACATACTTAAATTTTCAGAGTCATAATGCGTTATAATTAATAAAAATACTTAAAACTTGATATTCAACGATTTATTAATTAAAATTATTTTGGGTACAAGCTGAAAGGGCCCTTCTATCATTCAGGCGTAAATAGCCTGAAGCGAAACGGCGTACTAGTCTTTGGACTACCGCTAGCTGGGATCCGGCCCCTACAATTAATCCAAAGTGATGAATATTAATTGAATCAAAGAATTAAAATTTATTGAGTTTTTTTATCATTTATACACTTAAATGACCTAAAATTTGAGTAGCCGAACTCGGACCGAGTTCGGGCCGAACTCGGTGTCGGGTTTTTATTTAACAGCAACGTTTCAGCGCCCCCCTTTCCCTATTCTATTCATCTTCTTCCGAACATTACAGCCGCCCGAGCTTCAAAAACCCTAACCCTAGCTTTTGGTAAACCTCTTCCCAAGCCTTAAAACTCCTTTTTCTTGGATCTATCGGCTTTAGGAAGGCGTTCTCTACAATCTTTTCATCTCCATTGAGGTATATCTCTCTCTTTTCCTCATATTTCAATTTCATGGCTCCTAAACTTTTCAAGAGGAAGAAAAGAGATACTGCTTCATCCTCGACATTGGAGTACGAACCAGTTAATGTGTTCAGTCCCGCTCGTCCCGACGACGAAGAGGACTATGACCCTAACTTATTTGTATCGTCTGAGAGATCAACCGCTTGGTTCGATCAATTTCGATACCAAAAAATTTACCCAAAAAAATCTATCAATTTTATTATTCTCTCGGAATATGTGAAAACCTTTGAAAACCTAGGGCTTCGAGACTTTTTAGAGACTTTAAGTCAAATCTATAAAAAAATTGTCCGTATGTTCTGTTGCAACTTGCAAGAGGCAGACGACAGTATTTATTCCTGTGTCAGCAGCAAAAAATTTGAATTCAACTCGACAGACTTGAGCGAATATTTCCACATGCCTGATAATGACAACGCTCTCGTTGATATCAATAAAGTTTAATTCCCTCCTGACATGTCTCTTGAGTCTTTCAAGGTAGCGCTGTGTTATCTGAGTCCGGTTCCCCGGACAAGGACCAACACTTCTATGAACTCCATCACATCATTTATTCTTCTTTGCTACCTAAGACGGGATCCACGGATGAGGTCACCTTCTTAGAGTTATCGACTATGTACCACATCCACTTTAGAGTCACATTTTGGTTCCCAAGACCATGATTTCTGGTATGGACAGTTGTTGGAGGGCAGGCCGCAACCTCTTTTACCCTATGCATCTGGCGGTGATCTTCCAGAAATTTGACATTGATTTAGATATTTGTCCTGTCTCTGGATCGCCTTCTGAGCTGTTTAGATCTAAGAAGTATCCTCACCCTCCACCTCTACCCGGTGGTGCTCCACCTCTACCTGATCCAGCCGTAGTTCCAACAGATGCTCTAGCCCCTGCAGCTCTAGGCTATCACATTGACGAGCTCTATCAGAGGTTCGATGCTTTTGTCACTATCCAGGGACAGCAACATCATACCTATCTGACTCACTTTGCTGACGCTGAGTTCTGTCATATTTCTCAGGCCCAGGTCTTGAGAAATATTATGGCTAATATTCAGTGAATGATGGCACACCATCCCTCTGCTCCAGCTCCTATCCTTCGTCACCCTGGTTTCGACGGTCCAAGACTTGAGGATCATCCTACTTTCGGATTCTTCTATCCGATAACAGCTTATATTGATCCACATCCTCCTGCTGATGCCCCGGTGATGACGATGATATTTGATTCAGTTTTCGGCTTAGTATTTTATGGACATGTTTGGTATTTGATAATCTTGTAGCGACACTTTTTGTTATTTTCTTTTGGACTATATGTAGCACTATTTTCTATTTATGCACTGTCTTAGTTGTAGTAGTTTGCATTTTGAACTTCACTTGTAGTTGGTTTTATATGCTACATTAGTTGGTTTCATTTATTTTTTACTGCTACTGCTGATGTCATTTCACTTGAGATGTTGACTTGTTACATTCATATTTTTTGGATATTACTCTGACTTTTCTTTATTATTGTTGGCTTCATAAATTACGGGGGAGCTATATTTTGAGTACATGCCAAAGGGGAAGAAAGAGCATATACCAAATTTTTTTTTCATTCAGAACAAAGTCAGGTATATATTTCAAAATTACATATTTATTTTGTTATATTTTGGTACAGAATCAAGGTTTGTTAATTATCAAAATGGGGATATTGTTGGCCCATTGGTTAATGATCACACCTGATTTCGATAATCAACGTCAACTTCGATCGATACGCAAAATATACATACTGCTACAGGATTACATGGTTCAAATGAGAAGAACGTCTGCATCTACGTCTTACGGCATCTATGTCCTACTGCTACGAAGTACATACATCGCATTATCATCAAGAACCAATCGTACTAGAATCAAGATCAAGTTTTTCATATTTGATTCTTTATTTTTACTTTTATTGAGTCTAGGAATAAATATGTGAGGTCGATCAGGATTGGTACTGATTTAGGTTTTTCTCATGTCCACAAACAAATATAAACCTACCAATCCACATCGAAAAAGTTCACACATCCAAAAAGCCCAAAATCCAATAGATTTGGTCCAAAAGTTCTGACCTAACCTAGGAAGAACTTGGACAGAACTCGGCCCGAGTTCAGCCAGAGTTCGGCCAGAGTTCGGCCAGGTTAGTTTGAATTTAGTTTTGAAATCCCTCCAAATATGCCTACAACGTTCGAATGTGAGATTTCTGCATCCGAACTCTGTCCGAATTCGGTCTACAAAAATACTATAAATAGATAAAAACTTTCACCATTTCAAATCACTCATTCACTCTCTCTTCTCTGTCTCTTTGAGTGTTTTCTACCAGCTAAAGCTTTCAAATCAAGCCTATACCACTCTTAGCCAAAGCCAGTACAGTTTTGTTCAATCTAGAGTTTTGGTACTGAAGAGTTATATTAGAGGCTGCATTCAGAAAATGTTCCAATTTTTAAAATCGTCCTCTGGAGTCAGTCGTGCGCTCGTCACCAAGCACGGTGTTGTAAGAGACTGCAAGTTCTCAATTAGCTTGTGCCATAGTGGATTAACATCGAGCAAGAGTACTCGAGACTGGACTAGTCCTCTCAAAGGGATACCAATATACATCGCTTTGTCACTGAATTTGATTGCTTTACTCTTATTTTATCATATTTTATTTACTGTCATTTACCTGCCATAGTATATATCTTCTTATTTTTAATTGGTAATCATTTTCGCTGCATAAAAATACACTCTATTCACCTCCCCCTCTAGAGGTGCCAACGGTCCTACGGTACCTCCTGCTGCTTATTTGTAGTATCTGAAGGATTGGTATCTGCCCCGCGTAGAGCGTAGAGTGATATGATAGGACTTTCGCTCAAATTTGTCTTCGGTAGACTTAGCGTTGTATTTTGTTTCTGGATGGAAAACTTCTTGGATGTTGTTGTCTTAATTTTAGACTTTTGGTTATTATCTAAACTTGGATGTTTCTCGACTAGACTTCTTGGTTATTATCTAGACTTATTTACAACTTGAGATATTGGTTTTCCTTCTATGTATATCATATTGTGCTTGTGACATGTACTTGTGTCTATGTACTATATTTTTCCCATTCTTTTGATTTTGCAACATGTACTGCATTTAAACTGTTTCATTTTAACTTTTATTTTGTTTATCATAAGTTAGGTATGACAGGACGACGCAGATCATTCAGTCAGTCTCGAGGTAGACGAGGTAGAGGACATGCCACTCCGTCTGGCAGTTCTCCTTCTAGACATGGTACTGGGTCCTTGTCTCCGAGTACTCCAGTTTGTAGACCACTTCTATCTTCTACTGGCAATACTCTTGGGATGAGCACTTCCAGACATGAGACTACTCCTCCGTCTAGCATTCCTCATGCTGATGGTACCATGGAGAGTGATGAGAACGTGGATGAGGCCCCGCCGTTTGCGCCTGTGCCTCTTTGTTTTAGAGCGATCCTCTGTGTGCTCCTCCAGAGGAGACGAGGCCTTTGGGCCGACAGGCTTACAAAGTAAGTTAATTAGTTTTCATTTTTATGCGTGTATAAATATATATTCACTTTTCATGAATATAATTATCTACGTATAGATATTGTCCCTCTTCGGTACAACATTAGGATATTTTTTAAGGCAAAACTATGGTGGGCCTTGGATCAACTACTCGGATGCCCCGGACGATAGGAAGGCATTCTAGTTTGCACAATTCAAGGTAATTAAAGTATATTTTCTTTTAATTATCAATCATCTTTTATGCATATTATATAACTTAATATTTTACTTCTTGTAGAGAACATATTTCTATCCACCATACCAGGCTAAGCAGATTAAGAAGTAGTATCCTGCTGTTCCCGCCAAGTTGATCTGTGATGCGATCAACGACCAGAAGGCTCGTCATCATTCCGAAAAACCAATCTAAGGTTGGGTCACGCTAGAGCAGTGGACTGCAATGAGGGCTAGATTAGATGATCCCAGATACAAGGATCGTTCGGAGAAGGCAAAGGCGGCTAGGACGAGGGCAGGAAAGTGGTACGGTGGGTCAATTTCCATAACGGAACATTTTTGTCGTCTAGTATGTATTTTATTGAATATATATTATTTTAATAAAAGTAGAATAAAATGTATAATTTTAATAACAAATAAAATATTTTAACAGGTACGGAGGGGTGAGGGCGCCAACATGGTGACCGTCTTCCTGGCTACCCATCGGAAGAGCAAAAACCTCGTCGATGAGAGGGCCACACAGAGCTATGTAAGTACTACTTTATGTTTCTTTAAGTTTAATATAACTTAGAGAATATGCCAATAGATATCAATACAATTATTAATAAGTACCTTAAACATTAGCAACTACGACGATTGGATAGTAAATATTAAGCTTATCGAGATGCATACTTTTCTAGGATGAGCATCTTAGGCTACGTGATAGTGCACCTGCAGTGGGGGCTGGTACTTTCTCGTATCCCTCTTTAGCTCAGTCGTCGGACGAGCTCTAGACGACCGTCATTAGTGGTCTTTAGAGGGGTACGTACTACGCTACAGATCCTACGATGCCTTTGTTGTGATTGTAGGAACGAAGTCGTAAAGCAGAATACTCTAGAGGAGGGTAAATAGAGTAGGCAACGGAATATTGCTAATTAAAAACTTATTAGCAGTAAGATCACAGAAATAAATCAATAATCACAAAATAATAACTGTAAAATAAATGAGATCAGAAGGCAAACGCAAACACAGCGATGTATACTGGTTTTCCTCTTGTGAGGACTAGTCCAGTCGGAAGAACTCTTGCTTCCAGTTGAATCCACTATTGGAAAATCCCGCAAGTTTTCATACGAAGTCCTTGCAACTTCTACAGACGCAAGCTTTGATACGAAGAACTCAACCAACTTCAATTTTAAAAAATCTTTCTTCAATCAAGCCTCTGATTACAATTTCTCTGAAATCTTCTTGACCGTACCGTACCGGCAAATTGACTAGAGAATTGTAACTGGCTTAGATTTGAAAATAAAAGCTTCTTAGAACTCTTTGGAATAGAAACGTAAGCTTAGAAGAGAAGAGATGAAAGCGAATGAGTGATTGAAATGATCAGAATTCTTCTCTATTTATAGTTTTTCCAAATGCAGAACTCTGGCAGAATTCGGGCAGAATTCAGACAGAATCTCTGAGAAAATCTCGTAAAAATCCGCGACTGAAGGGAGACCAAGTTTTCAAACGTTCAAAAATCAAACGGTCACTAACCGAACTCTGGCCGAACTCGGCCGAGTTCTGTCAGGGTTGGTCAGGGTTTTTCAAAAATAATTTTTGGGCTTTTTGAAATCCTTCAGAAGCTTTTGTAAATAAGGGATGTTTTTCAAAACATAGGTCATTTTTGAAAATAATTTTGGATAGCCTATTTGCCAATACGATTCGTATACAACGTATTTCTAGACTCAATAAAGTAAAAAATACATTACATAAAGAAATACAGACTCGAGTGCCAGACACAGCTTCGGTCTTGAATTGAGTAGATATCGAACTTGATCAATGTCCAAGTATCCAAAACGTCTTGAGTAAACATCTAGGTAGCTCCGTATATCCAGACAGAGTTTGGTCAATTATTAAAATTAGGTTTGACCATGACCAATGGGCCAACAATCTTCCCCATTTTGATAATTGATAAACCTTGACTGGTATAACATCTTTGGTATCTTTGATATGACAAAAAAATGAATTTCAGTATAAAAAAATTGTTCTTGTAATCTTACAAAGAGAAGATGTTAGATCTTACTTCTCCCCGTTGTCACTTAGCAAAATAATTTCAAAAGAGAAAGCTCCCCCGCAATATATGCATAAGCAACAATCAGTGAAGAAACACAACAAAAAGATATAAGAAATATTTATCACAGGCAGTTAAAAGTATTCACTGGCATGGTATATAAAAATATCGAAGCATAATAAAGAGTGCTATAAGAAGATATGCTAAATAGAACTAAAATGATATAAATCTCTAAAGTAGAGAATAGAAAACGATGGTTAACGGACAAACATCACAAAAAATGTCATCGAAAGTTCTAAAAATAGCACAAATAAAAGTACTAATACTAGCTTGGAATGTCGGAGCATTTCCAAGTAAACAAAGACAAAAAACAGTCGCAATAGTATGACAAACTAGACAAAATATCTAAATCATATCTCATCCTTATCATCATCATCAGTAGTCCCAGCACGACCACCATGTCCAGAAGGACCAGCTCCAGATGTGCCAGCTCAAGAGGTGTGTGGAGTAGCACCCAAACCACGGTACCAATCATAAGCGTTCCTGGCTGGAACAGAGAGTGTACTGCCTTATCCTCAATGCGATAACCAGATACAACAGGGTCTCCAGGAAGAGAACTGGCAGAATGACCCGTCTGAGCAAATCGGAGATCGACAAACGAGTTAAAAATAGCCTGGAATCGAGTCACGTCACGGAACTCATGTTCTTTGGAAGTGTCAACAAAGAAAGTCTGCATATGAAAGGTGATGATGGATACCCTCAAAAGTTATAGGGTAGGTCTGAGGAGGAACAGGGGCGAGTAGGAGCAGGATCTGGAGGTACAGAAGCAGCGACAGTGCTGCGACGAGAAAGCTGAAGATACTTGGGCTCAAGGTCCAGAGCGCAAGTGGATAAATCGATATCAAAATGCTAAAAGATGGGAGGGATAAGCATCTCATAGGAGAGATTGCAGTCTCTTCCTCGACATCTTCCCATCATCTGGATGATAGTCTTAGGGGCAGAAAAAGGAATCCCCTTAAGAATGTGATAGAGGACAGATAGCTCAAGTGCAGTGACATCATCTTTCGAAGTAGATTTAGAAGAATAGTGGAATAGATGCGATGTAACTCGTAGTTAAACAAGTTCAAGTTATTAGCCTTGAACTTTCCAGAACGAGCACGTGCTGGCGCACAAAGCTCATTCTTAAAACTAACAAGAGTTGTGCCCTCGAGAAAGTCGAAGTCGGTGATGTCATCGAGCGGGACACTTTCGTTTAGAATACCAAAGATTTTTGCTAGCAACAGATCATCGAACTCGATATCGATCCCACCAACACGAGTTCTTGCGGTAAAAGTGTCTAACACGAAGTTACAGTAAAATAGTCGAAGGGCATTAGTAGCTATAGGGAATTTTTGGGTAACGAGACGGTGAACCCTAATGCCTTAAACAAAGTGATAATCTGGAAACACAGTCCATTTGATCGGAGCGCCGGTGCATATTGTACGCATGGCAAAGTCGGCATACCATAGCAATGCTTGGTCATCAGTTTTGAAGTAAAACTCATCCGACACGCCGTCACCCGATTGGACCGGGGAAAAAGGGAATTCGTATTCGGATCGAAAGATGACGCCTCTTCACTGGCATTAGTCTTCTTCCTCTTGAAATGATTGAATCCCTTAGGCATTATTTCCCAAAACTAGATAGCCCTACGAAATTGAAAGTGGAGAAAAGAAGGAGTTGTACCTTCTAAAATTCATGTATGTTGTAGAGGAACAAATTCTTCGCACGAATTCAAAGTTTGGATTGATTTTCCACGTAGATTGGAAGAAAGAATGTGGTGAAGAACTAGGGTTTGGGGACCTTCGGGCGGCTTATGTTACTTTTGATGAATTTTGGAAGAGATAAAGAGGAGGGGGCCTCGGTTCTGACTTAAAAGTATATAACACCAACAGAACTCCGGTCGAATTCGGAACGAACGCGGGCCGAATTCGCCTAGGGTTCTTCTGGGTTTTTAAAAGAAAAGCTTGTGGGCCACATCCTTTTCATCAACTCTTTTCAAATATGAAAAATTTTGAGTCACATCCCACTTGATTTACCAAAATTCAAGGTGCAACCCACTGCTTTACCATAATTTACGAATTCCCCCACTTTTGACGGAAATTGTCCATAGCTGACGATCAAAGGATTTGACCAATAATTTTTGACAAAAATACCCTCGTCTTCTCACAAACCCAAATCCGTCCCGTTGCTGTCGCCTGCCCCCGCCCTGCCACTGCCACCGCCGATGCCACGTCCATCACCACCACCATCATCACCACCACCTTCACTATCACCACCACCACTACCACCCACCTTCACCATCATCATTACCATCACCACCTCCATCACTTTCACCAACACCATCACATTACCATCACCACCCCATCACCTTCACCAACACCACCCCTGCTCCCCGCTGCCCCACTCCGCCGCCTCCGCTCGGCTGCTGCGCCCCAGCCCTGCCTCCGCCCCTACCCCCGCTTCGCCCCCCTCCCGCGCCCCTCCCCCAACACTAACACGCTCCGCCCCCTCCCCCGCTCCCGCTGCCCCCTCCGCCCCGTATCCCGCCCCGTATCCCCGCCCCCTCCCGTGCAGCAACAGCTATAGCAGCAGCAAGCAACAACGACGACAGCGGCGACGACGGCAGCCGCCGATGGGAGCGCGACGAGCAGCGGAAGGGGAGGAGGTGGAGGGGGACGCGAGGGTTGGGCGGGGAGGGAACGGGCGGCAGCCGACGGTGGTGTCTTGGAACAGAGGGTCGCGGAAAAGGAGAGGGCATTTTCGTCCAAAAAATGGGTCAAAGGAGTTGACCGCTAACGAAGGACGAAAACCGTCAAAAGTGGGGAGTGTCTTGCATTATGGAAATTGTGTGGGGTACACCTTAAATTTGGGCAAATCAAGTAGGGTGCGACTCATAATTTCTCTTCAAATATTTAATTCAAAATTTAGTAATTTTAAACTTCAAATAATATAATTAATATTATTTTATAAATTAAATTTTGTTACTCAGCGTCTATTTCAGATTAGCTGTAGGAGTACTATCCCAGCTAATGGGAGTTCACCAGGGAACAATTAAGTATCGCTTCGCTTCGACCGTAGTCATGGTGACAGACAGACTCTTTGTAGGCTTATCTCGAAAACAGTTATTGAGTATTAAAAATTAATTAAAAACAAAATTAATTAATATTATTGACATCTAAAATTTTGAATTCTCGAGGTAAATAATTGAAACGATCTTCCGCTAGAGGTTTTGTGAAAATGTCAGCCAATTGATTCTGTGTGTCTATGTATACAAGGTCTACATCTCCATTTTGTTGATGATCTCTAAGAAAATGATGTCGAATCTCGATATGCTTAGTAGAGAATGACATACTGTATTCTTAGTCAAATTAATAGAACTAGTGTTATCACAAAAATGGGTATGTATTGAAGTGTGAGCCAAAGTCTTCTAAAGTTAGCTTCATCCATAAAATTTGTGCACAACAACGTCCTACAGTGATATACTCAGCCTCAGTTGTTGATAATGCGACAGAATTTTGCTTCTTGCTAAACCAAGAGACTAGGGATTTTCCTAGAAAATGACATGTGCCACTGGTACTTTTTCTATCTACTTTGCATCCAACAAAATCAGCATCAGAATAACCGGATAGGTCAAACGACGTGATTTTAGGATACCATAAGCCGACATAAGAAGTGCCTCTAAGGTATCTACGCTTAGCTGCGCACAGATGTGATTCCTTAGGATTGGCTTGAAAACGTGCACACAAGCAAACACTAAACATAATATCAGGTCGACTAGCAGTTAAGTACAGTAAGCTACCGATCATACCTCGATACTTACGTATGTCGACGGATTTACCTTGTTCATCAATTCAAGCTTGGTTGAAGTCGCCATTGGAGTGCTAAGTGGTTTGACTGCTTCCAGGTTGAACTTTTTTAAAAATCTTTTGTGTACTTTGCTTGATTTATGAACGTCTCATTGTTAGTTTATTTGATTTGCAGTCCGAGAAAGAATTTCAGCTCTTCCATCATGCTCATCTCAAACTCATTCTGCGTACACTTTAAAAATTCTTGACAAAGAGATTCATCAGTGGATCCAAAGAGATTTGAATCAAAAGAAGATTGCTATTCAAAGATTTATAAACATTGTAGTGTCAACCTTTCCTTTGAAAAACTGTTGCCAAGTAGAAAAGAGCTTAGACGATCGTACCAAGCACGAGGGGCTTGTTTCAAACTGTATAAGGCTTTCTTCAACTTGAAAACATAATCAGAATTTTTGAAATCAGTAAAACCTGGAGATTGAGCTACATAAACTTCTTTTATAAAATCATTTAAAATGGGCTTTTAACATCCATTTGAAATAATTAAAAATTATGAAACATGCAAATGCACATAACATGCGAATGGATTCTAATCTCGTAACTGGGGCATAAGTCTCATCGTAGTCGATACCTTCTTCTTGATTGTATCATTGAGCTACGAGTCGAGCCTTATTACGAGTCACTAAACCATTCTCGTTCAGTTTGTTTCAGAATACCCAACGGGTGCCAATGACCGGATGATCAATGGGCTTGGGAACAAGTTCCTAAACTTGATTCCGTTCGAATTAGTTTAATTCTCTTGTATAGCATCTAACCAAAAATTATCACTACATGCTTTTTCATATTTTTGGGTTCAAGCTGTGAGATAAAAGAAACACAGGAAGCTATATCTTTATTACAAGAACGAGTACTTACACCCTTAGTAATCTCACCAATTACCAAGTTCTTTGGATGATCTGCTAAGAATCTCATCTCTTTGGCATATCCTCAGGATTGTTGGTTCTGGATTCTGGTTCTGTATGTGATTTGCTTGAAGACTCAGCTAGTGCTTGGTGTGAAGGTTCTGCATCTTTGTGTGAAGGTTTTGCAGTAGATGTACTTGGTGTACTTACGTCTTCATTATCGTCATCGACTGAATGTTGATTTAGTTCATCAAACTTGACATTAATTGATTCTTCGATCATGGTTCTCTTATTGAAGACTCTGTACCCTTTGTTTTTGTCGCATAACCTAAAAAGATACCTTCATCAGCCATTTCATCAAATTTACTCAGATTATCTTTACTATTAAGAATAAAGTATTTACAACCAAATATCTTGAAATATGAAATAATAGGTGTTCTATCAAACTATAACTCATAGGGAGTCTTCTTCGATATAGGTCGAATCAGAACCCTATTAAGAACATAGCACGCTGTATTGACAGCTTCACCCCAAAAGTATATAGCTAGACTAAACTGGTTCAATATTACTCTAGCCATTTCAGTTAGAGTCATGTTCTTACGTTCCACAACTCCATATTGTTGTGGAGTCCTAGGACAGGAAAACTCATGTAAATAATCGTGTGTGTCACAGAATTGCTTGAACTCTGTATTCTCAAATTTGCCGCCATGATCACTACGAATGCGAGTAATCATGAAACCTTTTTCAATCTGTACTTTCTTGCAAAAGGTGACAAATTCTGACAAAGCATCGTTCTTGCGTGCAAGAAAATATACCCACATGTATTTAGAGAAATTATCTACAATGACAAATGCATATAACTTACCACCTATATGAGCAATTCTACTAGGTCTAAATAAATCCATATGCAATAATTATAGAGGTCTAGTAGTACTTACAACATTCTTGGACTTAAAGACGGATCGGGTAGCTTTGTTTTTTTCACATTCGCTACATATTGTATCCTTCTTGAAAGATATGTCCGTTAAGCAGCATACCAACTTCTTTGGCATAGTCTTGAGATTGTGTCCATGTTTGCATGACCGAGTCTCATATGTCATAGTTGATTTTCAATGCTTTTGGCTATCAAGCATCTACCTGCTTTGTTAGCATCTTCTAACAGATAAAAACTATATGTTATCTTCCCTGATACCTTCAAAGATAGTACTACCAGTTGAGCTATCAACTATAGTACTTTGTCTTTGATGAAGTTAATGCCATAACCGTGATTAGCTAAATGGCTTATGCTGAGCAGATTATGTTTTAACTCGGTAACTAGACACACATCTTTAATCACAGGGTAGGAGCCTTACCAATGTCACCGATACCGATTATGTACCCTCTCAAATTATTACCGAAGGAGACGTATCCTTCTTTTCTTCTTCGACAGTATTGCGAATAATGATGCATCATCGGTCATGTGCCGTGAGCAACCACTGTCGAGGATCCATTTGCTTCTAGCATGTGAAGGATGTCCCACCTACAAAATAATTTGCAGAAAACTCTTGGTACCCATTTTTTGTAGGGTCCTGACATGTCAGTCTTCGGTATCCATGCATAAACATTTAAATCTACTAACTTTTTGATTCTACATGCAGAGGATATATGACCAATGAGGCCACAATAATGACATTTTGCATGTTGAGTGTTGAAAGTTGTGTGAGGTACATGATTGGTAGGTTTCGGTTTTCTAGTATAGAAAAATGCATGCCTAATAGTCTTCTTGGGCAGTGGTTTGGTATGGTTTGGTCTGACAGTGTTTGGTTTGGTGTGTTCCGATGATTTGGTAATTGATACATGTTAGAATAGGAAGCAGCAACTTCATGCCATTTTTCTAAACTAATTTCCAACTTTTTGGAGGTGTCATATAATCTAGTATAGTCAGATGTAAGTGTTTCCATTCTGACTTGTGCACACTGGAGACTCTTTCTCCTTAGATAGGTCTTTCTTTAGCTGGATGATAGTTTGGTCTTTTCTTCGGATAACTTGGTAGTCTCGTGTAACAACAGCTTAATAGAAGAAAGCTCACCAGACTCAATAGAAGAAACATTATTTCTAATATCAGCTAGTTGGTCGGTAAGTCTTCCTATCTCACTTTGTACTCTTTAAGTACCTTCTTAGAGGTTTCATATTTACTACGTAGTTTCCTGTAGTCATTTATCAGGTCACTGAAAGCCTCTCCTAGTTGCTCAAAGATGAAATCATCATAAGGATCAAACAGAGGATTAGTGGTTACCTGATCGCAAGCCATCAAGCATACATTTGCAGCGTCACTCGATTGTTCGTCTTCTGAGTCGTTGGATTCACTCTCATGCCATATGCTTGTATTGGCGTACTTCCTTGATGTAGATCTCTTCAGGTAGCCTTTGTCATATTTGCTGTATTTTTGGTTGATAATGATGTTGTTGGACAATCTTTCCTCATATGTCCTTTCTTCTTACATTCGTAGAAAATAGGATCTTTCTCGTTGTTGTTGTTGTTGCTGTCTTTTGTTCTTTTATTGAATCTATGAACTTCTTGAATTTTCTTACCAGAAGAGCTTGATCTTCAGAGTCAGAGTCACTATCGTCAGCATCATCTTCAACAGTTCTATGTTAAGCCTTGAAAGTGATCGACTTCCCTGACTTTTCCTTTGGTGTAGCATCTTTAAAGTCTTGAAGTTTCAACTCGTGAGTGAGTGGCTTACCTATGAGTGTTTCAGAGTCATTATTGAGAGGTCGTTTCCTTCAATGATTGTTGTAGCCTTTGGAATCCAGTTCTTCGAGAGATCTCGTAGAAGTTTGCGAATCTTCTCATGGTTACTGTATTCTTGCCTAATGAAGACAAAGGATTTATAATATCCAGAAATCTTGTAAACATCTGAGTGACGGATTCATTTGGCTTCATCTTGAACGCCTCGTACTTTTGAGTAAGTCTGCTGATCTTTGACTCCTTGACTTGTGTTGTTCCTTCATGGGTTACTTCGAGAAGTTTCCATACTTCATGCGATGTTGTGCAAGTAGACACCATATTAAACTCAGTTCTTTCTAAAGCACAAAACAAAGCGTTAATAGCACATGCGTCAAGACTGGCCTTTTTCTTGTCATCTTCAGTATATTTATCATGAGGTTTATCAACTAAAACTTCCTCTACAGTAATACGAGGAGGCTTTTTGTAGCCATCAATAACTATAGACCATAAGTCAAAATCAAGAGATTTTAAGAAGAAATTCATCCATGTTTTCCAATGAGTGTAGTTTGTGCCGTCAAACAGTGGAGGTCTGTTTGTGGCTTGGCCTTCACTTGTGAATTTCATAATTGCCATGTGTTATACTGTGATCTATATAGCAATTAAGACTAATTGAATATAACTGCAATTTTACCTTGCTTTACCTGTATAACCCGCTCTGATACCAATTATAGGAACGAAGTCGTAAAGCAGAATACTCTAGAAGGAGGGTGAATAGAGTAGGCAGCAGAATATTGCTAATTAAAAACTTGTTAGGAGTAAGATCACAGAATTAAATCAATAATCACAAAACAATAACTATAAAAGAAATGAGATCAGAAGGCAAACACAAACACAACGATGTATACTGGTTTCCCTCTTGTGAGGACTAGTTCAGTCGGAAGAACTCTAGCTTCCAGTTGAATCCATTATTGGAAAATCTCGAAAGTTTTCATACGAAGTCCTTGCAACTTACAGACGGGAGCTTTGATACGAAGAACTCGACCAACTTTAATTTTGAAGAGTCTTTCTTCAATCAAGCCTCTGATTACAATTTCTCTAAAATCTTCTAGACCGTACCGTATCGACAAATTGACTAGAGAATTGTAACTGGCTTAGGATTTAAAATGAAAGCTTTTTAGAGCTCTTTGGAATAGAAACGTAAGCTTAGAAGAGAAGAGATGAAAGTGAATGAGTGGTTGAAATGATCAGAATTCTTCTCCATTATAGTTTTTTTAAAGACAGAACTCTGGCAGAATTCGGACAGAATACGGACAGAACTCTCTGAGAAAATCTCGTAAAATATGCGACTGAAGGGAGACCAAGTTTTCAAACGTTCAAAAATCAAACGGTCACTAACCAAACTCTGGCCGAACTCGGGCCGAGTTCTGTCAGGGTTGGTCAGGGTTTTTCAAAAATGATTTTGGGTTTTTTGAAATCCTTTAGAAGCTTTTATAAATAAGGG
This sequence comes from Iris pallida, assembly GCA_029216955.1. Taxonomy (NCBI): domain Eukaryota; kingdom Viridiplantae; phylum Streptophyta; class Magnoliopsida; order Asparagales; family Iridaceae; genus Iris; species Iris pallida. The sequence goes on from JANAVB010027798.1 coordinate 7,642,884, forward strand.
ATGTTTTTCAAAACATAGGTCATTTTTGAAAACAATTTTGGATAGCCTATTTGTCAGTACGACTCGGTATACAACGTATTTTAGACTCAATAAAAGTAAAAAAAATACATTGCATAAAGAAATACAGACTCAAGTGGCAAACACAACTTTGGTTTTGAATTGAGTAGATATCTGATCTTGATCAGTGTCTAAGTGTCCAAAACATCTTGAGTAAACATCTGAGTAGCTCCGTATATCCAGACAGAGTTTGATCAATTATTAAAATCAGGTTTGACCATGACCAATGGGCCAACAGTGACGCAGTTATCCAGGGCCCTTCTGCTAGTGTGTGTTCCCCGTAGCCCTCATAGGAGTCGTCCTGAGTCGAGAAGAGCCTGCATCATCAGGTTGTTGAGCTACGTGACGAGATGCTGTAGAGGATTACGGAGCAGCCCTACTCTTAGCCGTAAATGGACGAAGCATCATTCACTGCATGACTTGATACGCTCAAGCGCAACATCAGGGAGATGAGCGAGAGGATAGATCGTAGCATTCTAGTGCTGCAGGGGAAACATGGTTGCCATTGATGATCCGCTTCTGAGGATGCATGATGCGATGGCTCAGAGCAGTGAGGTAACTTCGAGAATGATGTCTGTCATTGATTCATGCAATGCTAGACTGTTAGCAATAGAGTAGCCCTTCTGCTAGTGTGCGTTCCCTGTAGCCCTCATAGGAGTCGGCCTGAGTCGAGGAGAGCCTGCGTCATCAGGTTGCTGAGCTACGTGACAAGATACTGTAGAGGATTACAGAGCAGCCTTACTCTTAGCCGCAAATGGATGAAGCATCATTCACCGTATGACTTGATACGCTCAAGCGCAACATCAGGGAGATGAGCGAGAGGATAGATCGTAGCATTCTTGTGCTGCAGGGGAAACATGTTTGCCATTGATGATCCGCTTCTGAGGATGCATGATACGATGGCTCAGAGCAGTGAGGTGACTTCGAGAATGATGTCTGTCATTGATTCATGCAATGCTAGACTGTTAGCAATAGAGCATATGCGTCCTTCCGGTCCGTCGACATCGACATCGCATCCATCGATTCCATTGCCGCCTCTATCGTCGAAGGCGATGCTTTCAGAGGAGCAGTATGTGTTCCTTCTATCCGAGATGCACAGTGGTCCTCCTCTTCCTCCTCCAGATCAGCCACAGTCCTTTATTGAACATATTTTTTTCCAATGTTTGTATGATGGCCCATTCTTGGGTCTTTATGTATTGATTTTATACATTTAGTGACATTATGTATCTAGTGACATTATGTGTTATGCTGACCCATTCTTGGGTCTTTACTAGATTATTTTTTTACTTGTTTGTGTGGATGAGATATAGAACTACCTATTTGTTTTAAAAATCTGTTTACAACTTTTATGCTTACTTTTAGTACAACTTTATCATTTATATTTATCTCTCTATTTGTTTTACTGGTGCTGAGTGTTCTACCAAAGGAGCTGGCAAACCCAGGGAATTCTACGGAGGGTTGTTCCGGGTCTTCTTTTTATAAATAGTGAATTCTTAACAGCAGGTAGATTCTAGATGGAAAACAAACATTTTTTTTTTTAATTTTAGCAACATCTTAGCGACATCTTAGCGACATTTAGCGACCTTCTGCGACAAAGTTAAACGTCGCTAAGTGGTACCGTAACGTCGCTATCCTTTATCGGTGATGTCGCCAAACGTCACTAAACGTTGCTAATCAGCTGACGTATGAAAGCTTGCTACGTCAACATCTCCACAGTAAACATCGCTAACGTCGTCGTTCAACGTCGCCACGTACTGATATGGCAAAACTTGCCACGTCAGAAACATCGTCTCTATGGACGTCGCTACATCCGCGACGTTTAGCACGAATAAGTTCGTCGCCATTTAGCAACTCCACGTCGATAAACGTCAGTAAATTCCAAAAAGTCAATGACGATACAACGTCACTGAAGGACGTTGCTACGGTGACGAATAACGACATTTTTTGTGTCAGAGACCACTGATTATGCGACATTACAAATTCGTCGCCAATTAATTTTAGCGACGTTTCTCGGAGTTGCTAATTTGACTTATTTTTGTAGTGACATTTATTTGTGTTTCTGTTATCATGCATGTTATATTTTAGTAGCTAAGTTGCATATGCATGTATGGTCATAGACAACTTGTTCAGAAAGTTTAGTTCCTCGAACGTTATCCATGGTCCATGGAAACGATTCGGCCTAGGAGGAACATGGATAACTGGATGTTGACGTATAAGCACGAATATTTTGGGACCTTCAGTGGCACTCGCTACATACACATGAAGGATCATTATCTTACCGATGAATAGTTCTGAATTGTGTGTCACTATTGACTGTTATATAGTTAGGTTGTATGCTAATGACTACTATTTTGCAGGACTAACAATTATTGCATGGACGGACACGTGACATATAGCCAATGATGTTGTCACATCCCGGTTCTGCAGAACCAAAAGTGGTCACTGGACATGATGTCGTAAAAGTATAAATTGTACTTGTACAAGGCATGAACAAACACGGTCGATAAAATAGTTCTGAAACAAATTCGTTGCAACAAAAATAAGCAGAAAATTGATAGACAATGATATATAAAAATGATTTTCTTTATTTATAATTTGTAGCGAAATACAAAGGCGCTCCATAGCCAATTGAGTTGTGACAACTTGACTTACTATCATGAAAGTAATACAATAAACAATGTTCCATATATTACGTCTTTTATTAAAAATAGAAAATATCCTTGAAATAAAGCTTCAACTTGCCAAAGTGTTCAGAAAGCCTCAGATTGTTCAAGCGATCCTCCGTACCTATGGTGGAGGAGGGGGTCAGCACATTATAAAATGCCCTGAAGGAGGGGGTCAACATGTTGTTCAAGCGATCCTCTGCATCTCAGATTTTATATATATATATATATATATATATATATATTTTTTATATATATATATATATATATATATATATATATATATATATATATATATATATATATATATATATATATATGTCAGTACACCCCATGTGCATATGCCAATACAAAACATGGTTATATATTGGGATATACACTTTGTTTGTTTTCCAATGTGGGACTAAAGTTTCCAAAGCCAAGTTAAATTAAATCTGAACAAATCTATTATTATTCCAACTTATTTTTGGAGTGGTCCTAGGTCGCCCAGCCTATATTGCATCATGATGGGTTTGCGATAACGTGAAGTGTGTTTGTGTGTATGATGGTGGTGATGGTAGTAGTGGCATAGCCACGATTTTAATCCAGGAAGTGCAATACTTACTATTAAAATAATAAAAATTAGAATAATATATTTATAATCCAAAAAATATCATATATTTTGATATCAATGTCATAAACTATTAGAATCATTAAATAACCATTTTCTTTGACAAATCTTTTGAGACTTCATATTTCGAAAATAATAAATAATATCTTCTTTGTCAACCGCATCCAAAATATGCCCTAATATATGGAAATGTTGTTTCCATTACTTGAATTCGTATCCTTAGAAAATCAAATGCCAAGTCTTGCCGTTACGCCAAGAGCCGCCCTTATATAGCCAAATTATATATTGTGTCCAACATAATAGGGGGAGGGTACTCCTCATTGAAGGAGATCATAAGATTTTGCAAATGTTCTCAGTAGTTTGCAATTGCAGTTCGATATGTTTCAGATTAATGCAAACAAGATCGATACAATTTGTTCTTACTTTTAGTAAAAGAATCACATCGGCTATAGTAGCACCATATGTATACAATCAATGAGAGCTTTTGAAGAAATGTTAAAAGCTATATCCATTCACTAGAACCGAGTTCCATAATCAACAAAAAATACACAACATTATAGGGAGAGAAAAAACACATAATGAAAGCAAACATCAATAAGATGACTAAAAAATTTATGTCCCAAACAAACTATAAAAATGATAAAAAGCAAGGGGAAGGTTTTTTAACAGAACCACCATCAAACTCGAGAGATTTCCTGTAATCTTGTTTAACTTGCTCCCACTCCCTACCAAAACCCAATTAACAAAAAATGACAGAAACCCTATTAAAGACAACATTTAGGAAGAAACTGGTGGAAGAAGAAGAAGATGATGAAGGTTAATGTAGTACTACTAGGAAGTATCCAGGCTTGCTTGTAGGAACTATCCGGACTTGCTTGTAGGAACTATGAAGCTCCTATGTGTCCCTCTTTCCTGCAAGTAAGAATTAGGAAGTACTTGTGCTCTCTTTTAAAGGAAAGACATGCATATTACCTTATGGCAATGTGATATGACCCTTCCTCTTTCCTGTTATATAAAGTTTATTTGTAGCCATGTGATACGACTCTCACTCTTTAGTCTTTTTTATAGGGTTAGCTGTAAGCATGTAACCTACCACAGAGACAGAAGCTCAGCAAAGTGCCTGCATATGAATTTTATGTTGGTGTTTTGGCCTTGAACATTAGAAAATATAGTCCCACATTGTCTAGGCCAAATGAGTTATATCTCCATATATAGCTTTGCTTGTATGGAGAGATGCACATGACGTGGGAGAGGCCCATGGGTGCCAAGTGGGGGTATTTTTCTAGTGGAAGGAATGCTAACTCAACAATGAAGCATTAATGCTTTTTGATGCTCTTGGAATTAATTTCCTTTGGAGCTAAGCCCCGTAGGGGCTTAGCGACTCAGACTCGGACTCGGGCTCATGGGCTCATGAGACATAATGTGGCATTTTGTTGGCACACTTTGCACTTAGCCCGTCAGCATCGTCACCAGGCACTGCTCGATCGTACGGCCAGATGGCGCGCCAGTTGGCATGACCAGATGGCGCGGTCTGATCGTATGGCCAGATAGAGCCTCAGTTGGCGCAGCCAAATGGCGCGATAGTTGACATTGCAGTTGGCACGGCGTTGCGCGTATGGTGCACGCGATGCACGTTGTGCACAAGTATGGGTGGGCACAGTTGGCGCAGGTCGTGCAGATGGTACACGATGTGCGACAATTTGTTCAGTCGTGTCTGTGTCCGATTTGAATGGTTACGTAACGTTCTGGGATAGTTTTTCCCATATCCCAAACTTTTCGTATACCGGGCGGTTACTGCATGCGCCTATATATGTTTCTCTTCTCTCTCTCTCTCTCTCACAGTACACAGTTCATAATTTCCTTACCAAATTTCTCCAGGGTTAATAGCAGAGAAGAGAGAAAGAAAGCGTGTACGTGCCATCCGAGGAGTCAATAGAGCAGAGTGTTCCAAAATTCTTCGTCGAACTTGCTGGTTCCTGGAAGCTGATCGTGTGGAAAGAATCTAGCTTTGAGCGCCGGTGATCATTCACCCCAGTAGGATGTTTCCTCATTCCATCCATTTCAACATACGTTCATGCACTTGCAACTCATTCTGAACGAGTATATTTCTAACTAATCAGAAACTATTAGAAAAATTTTATCGCTGCTACTACAAAACCTTTTGTGCCTTCTTCGAAGTGTTAAATTGATTTCGTTTTCACAGAATCCTCCGGGATCTCTGTTGTGCACCTTCCTCGAAGTATTGCATAAATTAGTTTTTTATTAAAAAATCATGCCCCGGGACTAACAATCTCAAAGCTAGATTTTACAAGATGGAAAACTCTCGTGCTGCTCTCATCAATTCTAACTTTAATAAGTTAGAGAAATTCGATGGAGAGCACTACCAAATTTGGAAGAGGAAGGTTAGACTTAATTTTCAACTTGTGGAAGTTGACCACGTGCTAACTGAGGAAGAACCAAATGTTCCTGAAATTGGATCTGTAGCCGCAATTACTGCTGCTACTAAAAATCAGACCAAATGGAGAAGGGAAAATAGCCTCTATACGCTTCTAATTCTAAATGCTATGGAGGACTCCCTAGTAGAATCATATTCTAAGAAAACCATTGCCAGAGAGATATGGGAGTCTCTAAAAAAATTGTATGAAGATGACAAGAATATGAGCAAGATATTTATCGTTGAGAATTATCATAAATGGTTCTTTGAAGACGAGAAGGCGATGCTGCCGCAGGTGAAGGAATTTCTTAAGCTATGACAGAAATTGGAAGATGAGGGGATGCCCCTCAACGACAATTTTGTTGTTAGAGGGATCGTCTTCAATCTCCCCGCTGGTTGGAGCAAATTCTATACAAATATGCATAGGAAGAAACTGGAGATCAGTCTGGAAGATCTCATACAAGAATTCTATATTGAGGACCAAATGAGGGCTCAACTGAAGGTGGACGCTCTGTCAAAACAGATGGCTAACGCCAATTTGGTCCACACGAAGGAATCCAAGGGAAAGCAGGCGACTTCCCACAACAAGAAGAATGATCTTAATAATCTGAAAGTGAAGGGGACTTCTGTCAAGCAACAGAAGCCAAAGTCCCATCTAGCTTGCTTCAAATGTGGCAAGAAGGGCTACTTCAAGAGTGAATGAAAATCCAAGCCCAAGCAATAAGAGCAAGGTGTGCCTAGTAAGGTTTCCATGATTACTTATGTAATTACAATAATTACTCAGGTCACTGCGGTGGGGGCTGATTCTGACTGGTAGGTAGACACTGGTGTCACCTGCCATGTCTACTCAAGCAAGAAATATTTCAACACATACACACCAACTTCTGAAGTTGTTATGGTGGCGAACCAGGCACAAGCTGAAGTACAAAGGATTAAGACGGTGGTGTTTAAGCTGACTTTAGGGAAGTCTCTAACGCTTTAAGGTGTGAAGCATGTACCTACTATCGCAAAGAACTTGAACTCTGGAGGCCTACTCTATAACGCAGGTGTAAGGATGGACATCAATACTGGCTAGATGGTGATGTCCATAAGAAAAACATACTTCGGAAAAGCGTTCTATACCGAAGGAATGTTTAAACTTCAACTTGTAAATCAGTCTAATATAATTAATGCAATCGCTTATTCTGATTATACTCTTAAGTTGTGGCATAATAGACTAGGACATGTTCATTGTAAAAGAATAAACATAATGTCTAGTCTAGGACTTATCTCCAAATATGGGGGTAAGGTAAAGAAATATGAAGTGTGTGCTCAGACAAAGATCACAAGAAAACCCTTTCCTCGGGGTAATAGGAGCACAGATCTTCTAGAGTTGGTACACTCCGATATCTGTAACTTTTAACAATTCTCTATAAAAGCCAGGATGAAGTATTTTATGACCTTCATCGATGACTTCTCAAAATACGCGTTTGTCTACTTGCTGAAGTCTAAAGACAAAGATTTTGAGAAGCTCAAAGAGTTCAGGGCCAAGGCTGAACGGCAAACTGGATAACAACTTAAGAGAATAAGAAGTGATCGAGGCCGAGAGTATCGGTCTCTTAAATTCGCATCGTTCTGTAAAGAACATGGAATCATCAACGAGACTACTGCTCCGTATTCTCCTCAATCTAACAGAGTAGCAGTAAGAAAGAACAAAACATTGACAGAAATGATAAACTCAATGCTGTTGACTACGGGTCTTCCAAAATGCTAATAGGAAGAAGCTGCATTGAGGACCACTTTTATTATGAATAGAGTGCCGCATGCAACTTCTGACGTCATTCCTCATGAACTCTGATTCAAAGTTACCTAACTTGAATATTATTTGAGTGTAGGGGTGTCTGGCATATGTGAAGCTCCCAGATCTGAAGATTCAGAAGCTCAGGACAAGGACTACGAAGACGATCTTCTTGGGTTATGCCGAGAAGAGTAATGCTCAGAGATTTCTTGATATAGAATCAAATCATATCATTGAATCTCGTGATGCAGAATATTTTGAAGATAAATTTACAAGGCACAAGAACATTGTTCTTATAGATATTCTGGAGAATAATGAGAGTGCGCAGGAAATTGAAGTTTCTAATAAGAACGTAGTCCAAGAAGAGGTTATTGTTGAAACAACTGTTGAACCAGAACTCACTGAGCCATCAACTAAGCGAGTAAGGAGACCGAAGAACTTCAAAAATGACTTTGTCACCTATCATGTAGAAGCAAATCCGCTTACCTATGATGAGACAATGAAGACCAGAGTGCTATTTTTTGGAAAGAGGCAATAGACAATAAAATTGATTAAATCACCTATAATAACACTTGGGTGTTGGTTGATCTTCTTGAAGGAGCGAAACCCATCAGATGCAAATGGATCTTCAAGAAGAAAATGAAAGCAGATGGAACTATTGATAAGTTCAAGACTAGGCTAGTAGTCAAGGGGTTTTCTCAGAAGCAGGGGATCGACTATTTTGATATGTTTGCTCAAGTAGCCTGGATGACCACCATTAGAATGTTAATTGCTCTAGTAGCAATACATAAGTTGGTAATACATCAGATAGATATAAAAACAGTTTTTCTGAATAGTGAATTGACTGAAGAGATTTACATGTAACAACCAATGGGATTTGTCGTTAAGGATCTTAAAGATAAAGTTTGCAACCAGAGGTATTTGTCGTTAAGGATCTTAAACATGCTCCCAAAATGTGGCATGAGAAGTTTAATAAGGTCATAAGGTCAAATGGCTACAAGGTCAGCGAGACAAACAAGTGTGTTTATACGAAGTTTGCTGATGAAAGAGGTATAATCGTTTGTCTGTCCGTGGACAACATGCTGATCCTAGGTACGAATATGGGCTGTGTCACGGAGACAAAGAAGTTCATCTCGACCAAGTTCAGTATGAAGGACATAGGAAAAGCTGATATGATCTTATGCATCAAGATCATTCGGACAGACACTGGACTAGCGCTGTCACAGTCTCATTATATTGAGAAGATGATCACACGCTATGGGTATCAGGATCTTCCAGTGATCGATATGCCTTACAGGTGTGATCTGAAGCTGAAGCCTAATTCAAAGGAAAGTGTCAGGCAGCTGGAGTATGCAAGCATCATCGGGAGTTTGATGTATGCTACTACTACCACCAGGCCTGATATAGCTTTCAACATAGGAATGATGAGTCGGTTAACGAGCAACCCAAGTGTTGAGCACTAGAAAGCTACGAAACGGGTAATAAGATATCTCAAGAAGACTCAGACATATGCACTGTACTACAGCGGAGATCCGCAAGTAGTAGAAGAGTACGGTTAAAGCACAGGGCAGTGCACGATTGTGGATCACACACAAAAAGAAGAAGAAAATGATGTCTTTTCTTTATTGGCACAAGGCACCACAAATCGAGTATGCCTGAGAGATCCTGCGCTGTGGATCCCCAAGTACAAAAAAGAATTATGGGGAATGGGACGATGGAGATCGAGCGGCAGTTGCTCCTTTACTTCATTGACACTCCGATTACAAAAGTGGAAGAAAACCTAAAAAAATTGCTAACTCTCGCTCAATGGCAAGAAGTGCAGCAATTTGGCTCTTAAAAATGCTCTCCGTTCTGTGTTTTGAAGAGGGATAATGCCTCTTTTTATAGTCGTTCTTGAGCTGGAATGATGTTATGTGCCCACATGAGGAAATACACTGGTTTTCATATGGGTGTATAGTCCTGCCTTGGGCGCATAGGACGTAGGTGCATGCAGGCCTACATAGTCGTGGGTTGATCGTGGTGCTGACGTGGCCGCATGCTTTCGGTGCACGATTGCTCGTAGAGGCTGACATGGTCGTACGCTTCGGTGCACATTTTGATCATGGCTTTGACTGAGTCAGGCTTGGGCGCATAGCCATGTCTCAAGCTATGCGCCCTCCTTTTGGGGGAGCTAGTCTTGGGCGCATGGAACTTCACTGGCTAGGCGTATAGAGCTTCACTAGTTGGGTGCATAGAGCTTCACTGGCTGGGCGCATAGAGTTCCAGTGGCTGGGCGCATAGAGCTTCACTGGCTTGGGTGCATAAGGCTTCATTGCTAAAAAATTCATGCTTCTATAAGATCCCATTCAATGTTTTCGATACTTAACGAGTTCGAAATACTATGAAAGAAGCATAGATCGTCTTCTCGTGATGGAATGGGCGCTTTTAACGGCTCTCTCCTTGGGCGTATAGTGTTTGGCCAGCCTGTCAGAGAGATACGACTGTTGAGATATTCCTCGAAATCTGAACTAACAGATTCATCGGGGTTGAATTTGAAGAGGTTCATCCTTCATACGTCGTCCACGTCAGCAAGTGGCAGTCGCATAGTATGCAAGGGGCTAGTTCTTCACGTAGGCGCATAGGCCATTGTAGGCGCATACTGCGCAATGGACACATTGGCGCATAAAGATAGTGGACGCATAGGAAGCGGCATGTGCCTTTAAATAGGCTCTGAAGGAGAGAAAAAGCTCATTATTGTCCTCTCTTAGAAATTTTTAGAAACTCTTCATCTTCTTTCTTTGAGAACCATGTCTCCCAAGGTCGCCAAGAGATTCGCGAAGGACAAGGGGACTGCGCCGAGTGGCTCTCCTCCTGCGACAACGTCTTCACCAGTCCAGGACCCGATTCTGGGTGAGGGCATGCCTCAAAAAACAACGTCTCGAGCATTAATTTACAATGCTCAGACTTTTCTTCGGCCTGGACGCATGTGCCTACGACAACATACTTCTGTGAGAATCATTATGCGTCCACAGAAGTCAAGCGCCAACACTGTGGTGTGCTCTGCGCCCACATGTTGCCATGTTATGTGCCCACATACTGTTCGTGTGTTATGCGCCCACTTGTTTGTTTGGGCGCATAGCTATTTGGGCGCATAAGAGTCTTTCAGCACTTAACTTTTCCTGTAGATTTCTGAGTCTGACTTTTTCTTCTGTCCCTTTTCATTTTTGTAGGGATCTGGCAAGAAAATTTCTCCAGGACCGGTATCGACGACTTTGGGCATGGTGAAGATGCAACACTTTACACACACAACAGAGAGCTCAGGACTCTTCATATTTTGGAAGGGTTTTCCTCAGATGGTAGGAAGAACCTTTATACATCGAAGAGTCGGACGGTCATTGGGCGTCATCGTGAAAGTTCTGTTTTCACGGTTCTTCAAGTAGGCAAAAGTAACACTAGAGATGTTGTTTTGAAGGTATGGCCTCTTGGAGGAATGAGCCTAGGACGTCCGCAATATGGAGGAGAGAAAATCACCATTTGTAGATGTTTTTAGCATGCTATATTTTCCCTCCACCAGTATAGCTTCTCGAAGGTTCAACAGCCTTGTTTGCTTTTCAGCAGTAAAATATGACTTCTTTCGAGGGCCACAAAACTACTTTTTGACGAAGGCGTAGTGCTGCCAAACTGACCAAACTATTTGTTGCTGATGAGTATTGGATTTTCCCTTCTTTTGGACATCAATGTAATCCTCTACTTCTTTGCCCAGATGAAGAGATGAAGAGATGAAGAACTTTTTGTTTTGCGTATGCGATGTAGTCCTGTAAATGTAACTGATTTTGAAACAAGAAATAGAATACATTCACTCCATTTTTTCTTGCTTGTGGTACTTGTATTAGAGAGCTTAATACAATACTTTTGTAAAGGGTATCCCGCTGGGGGAGCCCTCTTTTTTTTGGACCTATTGCCCCTTTATGCATCTGGGAAATGCGAGCAAATAGATTAGAATGATACTTTCGTGGACCTATTACCCTTTTGTACACCGGCAGGTACGGGTAATAGATTTGAAACAAAACCCAATAGAGGTAATATGGTCGTGATAGGATTTTGTGGTCTTGACATCGTGTCTTTTATCCCGGGTTGGGTATAGGTGTCGAGTCGGAAGACTATCGGTATCAGAGGTAATATGGACGTGACACATGATAATCAGGAGTGGTTTTTGGTGGAATGGATTTCCTTGTCAAGTTTGGCTTCTTGGAGCGGAAGAGACTCTCCAAGCCTTCTCTCTGACGACCTCCACTGAAGATGACGAGATAGCCCAGGAAGTCGTCAAAGCTTTCTACTCTGTACTGAAAGTGAAGCTTCCTGGAGTCTTGAATCGGAATGCTGCCTTCGGCCCTGTGAAGGCTGTTGTCGAATGCCTAGTGGCGGCCCTCTAGAGCATTGTCGGCTATGAAGAGCGGGCCAATACTTTGAAGGAAAGTTTCTGAATGACCTGGAGGGTCAGGTGGCCAGGTTCCGGGATACCAAACAGCGGAGCCCAACGTCGCTGTTCCGTACGGAGGATGAGGCATTGATGACGGCTCTTGCGGAGGAGAAGGCTACTTTCCAGGCAAGGAAGGATGCCCTCATTCGGGAGATCGACAAATTGGCTGACCAGTATGGTCAGTTCAACGCTGCAAGTGAGGACACGTGCCGCCGCGAAGAACAAACTGGCTGCGCAGATCACCGAGAGGTATAATCACATCGCACAGATCAAGAATGAGATCGCCCAGCTGGAAGCCGACTTGAGTGCGGCAACGTCTGAACATGAGGATTACTTATCTCAAGCTGCTATGACTGCCACCACTTCTGTCCATTTAGAAGAACAGCTGGCGAAGTTGGAGGGAGAGCATCTGAGTCTGATCCTTTTCGAGGATGAAGCTGCTCGTCAAGAAGAGGCGCGCCGTCGAGCTACCGCGAAGTCTGAATCCGAAGTCGCGGCTCTAATAGACAACATAAACCGCCTATGTATCTCGTAGATTCTTTGTAACTTTCTTTCTTTTTTTTCCAGTTGTCACGGCTCTTGTACCTTTTTTCGTCTCTTGATAGACGTTTAAGTACAAAATAAAGAATCTTTTCAAAGTGAATGTGGTTTTGTGAAATATCGGTGCTAGAGGTAATATGGATGTAGCAAGAATATTTTTGGTGGGTATTCCGCTGGGCAATTTTGAATGTGGGCCTATTATCCGTTTTATATTCTAGTTTATTCGAATATAGACAATAAGTTGAATGAAGCTGCTAGTAGAGGTAATATGGACGTAATAACAGAGGATGTTCTATATCTGACCAGAGGTAATATGGACATGGAAAGATATATAACATTAGGTGGGAGTGGATAGTTCAGAGGTAATATGGACGTGATTATCCTTGATGAATGCTTTGCTCAGAGGTTATGTGGACATGGCAAAACATTTAATCATTCCATTAGGGAAATAATAATTGGAAAATAATTCAGAGGTGATAGGGATGTGACTTGTTTTCGTCAAATCAAGTTTGGAAAGAGTCAAAAATGGGAATGATTCCACCGAAAAAAATTTAGAGGACCTATTATCCAGGGTGTATTCAAGACTCTTGAAATACGTGTAATAGTTAGATAATTTTTCGAATCATATAAACATCGCACTGTACATTTACATGACTGAACACATGTGAACAAAAAAGGTTACACATAGTATTTTTTCAGGAACTTGCCGTTGATAGGCATCATGAGCAAGTCACCATCGGGCTTGGTTAACCGGTACGCACCACTAGAATACACTGATTCTATGATGAAAGGACCTTCCCATTTAGGCTAGAATTTTCCTTTTATTTTGTACGTCATGACCATTGGTCTTATCACTACTAAGACAAGATCGCCGACTTGGAAGATCCTTTCCTTTACTTTTTTATTGAAGGCTCTGGAAAGGCGTGCTTGGTATAGCTCAATGCGCTGCTGAGCTAACAAGCATTTTTCGTCTAGTGCTTCGAGCTCCTGGAGTCGCAGACGGTAGCTTTCTTCGGTAGTCAACTCGCTAGCTAAGGCTAGTCGAAGAGAAGGAATCTGGATTTCTAGGGGAAGAACTGCTTCGTTCCCATAAACCAGAGAGAATAGCGTACAGCATGTTGGAGTCCGGACCGTTGTACGATAGGCCCATAGACATTCACCGAGCTTCTTCATTCCAATCGTGCTTGTTTGAAGACACGAACTTCTTGAGAAGTTTTATGATAGTTTTATTGAAGGCTTCTGCTAGCCCGTTAGCCGCTGGATTGTAGGCAGTAGAGGCTACGTTCTGGATTCGATTCCTATCGCAAAACCGATAGAATGCATGGCTTGCGAACTGTGGACCATTATCATGGATGATCCTGCGAGGTAGGCCAAACCGGTAGATGACGTAATATTTGATGAAAGTGATCACGTTTGACGTCCTTCACTTCGGTGAGCGGTATAGCTTTCACCCATTTGGAGAAGTAATCGGTTATGGCTAGGATGAACCGATGTCCTTTGGAGGATGGCGGGCTGATTGGTCCTATGACGGCCATGTCCCAGGCTTCAACGACCAAGATGCTATCGTCGGGTGTAGAAACTCTGAAGGTTGATGAATGAAATCAGCGTAGAACTGACAAGCTCTACACTTCTTTGCATATTCAACAGCATCTGCTATCATTATGGGCCAGTAATAGCCCATTCGTTTGAGACGATCTTATAATTTGGGACCTGGTTGATGTGCACCACAAACTCTATTATGAGCCTCCCGGAGTGCAAGTTTGGCTTCTGTGTCTGATAAGCATCGTAATAGTGACCCGTCGTAAGAGCGTCGGTACAGCATCTTGGTAGTTATGTCGTAGTAAAATCTGAGGGATCGCCTTTGGATAGACACTGCTTCCTTCGGGTCCTCGGGAAGGATTCCATAGACGGCGTAGTCTATGAAAGAAAATATCCAGTCCTTAGTATCGACGTTTGTTTCTGTTGTGTAACTGTGATGAATATGCAAGACATTTTTCATACAGAATAATTTTGACCAGACACTGTGATCGACTACTGAGTATTAGTAGGAACGATCAAGGAAGTAGCGAGAACGGCTAGAGCATTTGCTTCTATATTTTGTAGTCGAGGCACGTGCTCGATGAAGAATCCAGTAAAAGTAGACGCCAACTCGCTTGTTGCTTTGTAGTAGGGGATGAGATCTTCGTGGCGAACTTCATAATCCCCTCAGACCTGACTAACTATTAGCTTGGAATCGTCGTAAGCTTCTAGATAGTCAACTCCCAGTTGCTTTGCCAGTTACAGGCCGATTAATAGGGCATTATATTCGGCCACGTTGTTAGGTGCATGGTTCCATGAGAGAATATGCACGATGTATAACCAGATGATCTGGTGATACTAGCACGACACCTACTTCGGCCACAATATTTCCTTTAGGTCCTGTTCTTGATGCACCAGTCAAAGAACATTCGCCAAATGGGGATTTCTTCAGTTGCAGTGTTAGACTCCACCACTTCGTCGGGGATTTCGTCATAGAGTTTGGACGATTCTGGTACTGGATGAGCTGCTAGGAAATCAGCTAATGTTTGGCCTTTTACTGCCTTATGAGGAACGAAGAGCATATCGTATGGAGTCAACAGCATCGCCCATGTAGCTAAACGGGCATTGAGAGAGCCCGGTTTAGTCATGAGTATTCTGAGAGGGTTGACTTTAGATATAATATGGATAGTCTGCCCAGACACATAGTGGCGTGTCTTCTGGATGGCAAATACTAGTACAAGGCATTCTTTCTCCACCGGTGTGTATCTGTGTTCGGCACCCACCATTGTGCGACTGAGGTAGTAGATTGCCTGTTCATGGCCGCTTTTATTCTTCTGAGCTAATAGGGCGCCAAGAGAATGGTCCATAGCACGGACATATAGTAAGAAGGGCTTTCCGATTATTGGAGCTACCAATACTAGAGGGCTTGTAAGATACGTCATGATGTCGTCGAATGCGCGTTGACATTGTTCAGTCCAGACGAAAGATACGCCTTTCTTCATGAGCTGAGTGAATGGTTGACACCTTCCAGAGAGGTTCGAAATGAATCGTCTGATGTAGGCTAGCCTTCCTTGTAGTCCGTGCAGCTCTTTGAGGTTTCTTGGAGGATGTATATCTAGGATAGCCTTCACTTTCTCCAGGTCAAGATATATACCCTTTGAAGTGATGACGAAACCAAGAAACTTGTCACTGGAGACTCCCATAAAAGATTTGGTTGAATTCATCTTGAGTTGGTGTGCACGCAGTTAGTTCGAACACCGTTCTCAAGTCTTGGAGGTGGTTGCCCTTGAGACAACTTTTAACTGCGATATCGTCTATGTAGCACTCCACAGTTTTGCGCAAATGATCGCAAAAAATTGTGTTCATGGCTCGCTGGTATGTCGCCTCTGTATTCTTCAATCCGAAGGGCATCACCATATAGCAGTATACCTCTAATAGTGTTCGAAAAGATGTGTACTTCTCGTCGTCGGGGAACATCTTAATTTGGTTGTATCCTGAGAATCCATCCATGAAGGACATCCTCTCGAAGCCGCAAGTATTGTCGATCATTACGTCGGTGATTGGTAGAGAGAACTCGTCCTTCGGGCATACAGAGTTCAAATCACGGTAATCGATACAAACTTGAACTTTACCGTTCTTTTTTATAACTGGAACTGATGTTGGCAATCCAGTCTGGGTGTTGTTCTTCGCGAATGAATCCACTGGCAATGAGCTTCTTGACTTCATTCTCGATGGCCTCCATGACATCTGGTCGAAATCGTCATTCTTGTTGCTTCACTGGCTTAGCTTTAGACGAAACATTCAGGCGATGCATGGCGACTTTAGGTCCAAGCCTGGTATGTCTTCATAGCTCCATACGAAGACGTCGATGTATTCTCTTATAAGCTGTATAAGAGATTGGCGTTCATCGTCAGATAGACTTTTGCTGATAAAAATTAGTTTGAAAGATGATTCATCTCCTAAATTGACTTGGATAACTTCATCTTCGGTAGGTGGTTCACGTTGTTCGAAGCGCAGCTCCCACCTAGTATCCATCTTTTGAGTCCATTGTTCATGCTCGATTGATTGGACATCGTCTGCAATTTGGTCAATATAAACCATGTTGACGGACATAGTTGTCTTGAGCATGTCACCGATGCTGGAGTCTGAGTCCCAGAGGGAGGAATCAAAAGAATGAGAACAATGATCTGCTTCATCATCTGATCTTTTGGGAGTTATTGGAGGAGTGACATAACCCAAACCATCGTTGATAGTAGTTCTCGGGTTTGTCGGAAGGAGCAAAGTGTCGTATTAGCAACCGTCGTCCTCGGCCGTAGTTTAACCCCTGGTCGCTTTTGATGTCATATCCCATGTTCTGAATGATATTCTTGGCCTGCCAACTATATCGGAAAAGTTGCATTTTTCCAGAGTCATAGTCAGCTTCTGTGTTGTGCTTGGGAGAAGTAGAGTCTGGAACAAACTTTCTCTCGCCAATTATACGACCGAAGATGATTAGTTCTTCATCCTTCTTTCTGGCTAGAACGATGAAGTAGAGGATATCTTTGGGTAAACTTTTTCCCGCAGGTGAGGCATCGTGACTGGCATATAGAGGTGTGGTCCTATGCCGTACTCTAGAGCATATATCGTATCTATGTAGTGGTTTACAGATTGATAGACATCAGAGTAATTCAAAAATAAACCTTTACTAAGGAAATACATAAGTTCTTCTTCAGGGATAACATCATCCGCTGAAGGTACATTATTATGAGTATTGATATACTCATTGAGAGGATAATCATCTGGAAGAGGAGCCACAGTCTTGGTCGAGTTCACCACGTAGGGTAATTCTTCAGGATTGGGAGGACGGGCATCATTAGGTTCTTCCGAGGTGTCATGCTGAGAGTGATGGTCAATGGTTTGACCTTGTCAGGGTTCTTCTTTTTCATCCCAGATTGTGAGAGGCTTCAGAGTACTTTTTGGAGTAGTACGTCCTTTGACTCGGATGATCAGGGGACCATCATTGGAGGATGAACTTGTTTCAGCTTCATTGTCAGCTTCGTTGCCGTCATCCTTGGGGGCGAAGATTGGTAAAGTATCGAGTCTCTATAGTAGGCTTCGATGTCCTTAAAAGGATCGACATCGACAAACTCTGTCTTCACGACACCAGTCACTGTTGACTTATTTGAAGCACTGGTGAAGTGTGGAAGAAACGATCATGTTCTTGTGTATCCATGGACGTCCCAATAAGACGTTGTAGGATACATTAGCATCGATCACATAGCAAGAAACCTCCATTCGGAGATCACCAATCTGGCACTTGAGGCGGATCTTGCCTAGCGGGTGGCTTCGACCAGCATTGAAAGCCATGATAGTTGTGTTGGTTGCAGATAGCTTGTGCAGAGGAATTTCCAGAATTTGAAGCAAACTTCTAGGAATGATGCTGAGGGAGGATCCTGGATCGATGTGCATGCGGTCCACCTTGATCACCCCGATATACCCTGTATAGTACATGGGTCTATTATGATGACTATTTTTGAGTAGCATGTCCTCCTGTGAAAAGGTGATGTTGGGCACCACTTCCTATAGTACTATGGCGGTGGGGACAGAAGACATGATCTTCAGCGGAGGCTTTGACTTCAGCGAGATAAGAGTCGGCATGTAGTAAAGCTTCATTTAAGGCCTTCGTAGTTTCTTTGGAGAGTCGCAATAGATCGAATAGAGACAACCTAGCAGGTGTATTGGCTAGCTGTGCCAGTATATCAAAGTTATAGGGCCGATCCATGCCTTCGGGAGCTGGCGCCTTCAGAGACTTAGTCAAACCGTATCTACTTCTACTTGGCTTTGTCTGATGTTTGAGGCTTAGACGGGACGTCTTCTGAGTTTGTAGGGAGCAGCAGGAGGATGAGAAGGTACTGCTTCTTCTTGTGCGGGATCATATGTCCGAAGATAAGTCTTCCCCGATTGCGTCTCGCCAGATAGAACCTCGTAGATGGGAGAGGATACCATATGGCAAGACTTGTATTTCTTGCCCCTTTTTGCTTTGGGAGGTACCACCCCCTGCGTCACTTCTTGCACAAGGTCTGGATGGACCCACATGATCTCACCACGTTCAGTCGTGAGTGGCACCAAGGTTGAGTTGCGAGCTGGCGGTAGGTTGACGACTTCCATTATTGCCTTGGGAATCGAGACCACGCCGTCTGGGACTTCTGTGGGAAGGAAAGTCGCCAAATTGAAGAGAGATCATGTTAGAAGATACGACCTTATCTTCAGCTTCGAGGTTGATCACTTGGCTGTCGATAAGCTGTTGTATCTTTTTTTTCAGGACTGATGCAGTCCTTGGTAGAATGATGCATGTACTGATGATAGAGACAGTACTTGGGATCGTTGAGCTGATTCGCCTCTGCAGGACGTCGTGGTGGAGGCAATGTCAGCTTATTACCCTTCGTCAATGTGTGAAAGATGGTAATGACATCATCTTCGTCAAAGGAGAAGGTCTTCTTAGGCTTGTCAGAGGTGCCCTGAGAATTGGAAGCTCCTTTGGATGTGTCGACCTTCAGGACTTCTTCCCCTTTACCCCCACGAACAGGGATAGTTTAAGGATGCTTGCCCTTGTCTTCGAATTTGGGTGTTTTCAACCCCAGTAGTTCCAAGTTAGGAACGTCATTTTTGGCAGCATCAGCGGCCCCAATGAAAGTGGGCCATGTATCATACTTATGTATACCCAGACAAAACTTTACTGTAGGAAGAAAGTTATGTCGACAAGTATCCATAAGTTCTGAGTCTGGTATGCCAAACGGCATCTTCAGTGCTAGCCGCCTGAAGCGTTCGATGAAGGCGATGACAGACTCAGTCCTCCTTTGCTTAGTCTCGATGAGGGTGGACATACTAACATGCATGCCACTCTCATAAAACCTGTTGAGGAACAACCTCTCCAAGTCTTTAAATGAATTGATCCATCCGTCAGGCAGACTGCAGAACCATTCGAAAGCTATCCCCTGTAAGATGCTAATAAACAGCTTCGACAAGAACGGGTCATCTCTGGGCAAGTGTAGAGTCTACGTGTTGAAGTATGTTATGTATTGACGAGGAGAAGTCAACCCGTCAAATGAATTCAGCGTCAGCGGCTTGTAGTTAGGAGGGCAAGTAGCGTTCTCCACTCAGAAGGATACGGTTGAGATATCTCCATCTTCTGAAGCTCATTTTTGTGTGAGATGGTATCAAGACGGGCGACCAAGGAATCAATTACATCATGTTGATTGAGCAGGTATTGGGAAACGGCTGCTGAACGGTTGTCAGGCGTCGTTGGCGAAGGACCACCTCCAGTATTTACAAGATTTGGAGGAGGTGCAATAGAATGATACTCCTTTTGTAGTGAAGGAGGATTGTTGCTATGAGCCGGACTAGCCTCTAGCCATTTGCTGGTCTGATCACTAGCCTCTTCAAGTCTTGAACCGCTATGATACTAGTAAGCATATCAGTGATCTTGGCGAATGCTGTTTCAAGACCCTCTAGCCATTTGCTGGTCTGATCACTAGCCTCTTCAGGTCTTTCTTCGTTCTCCATGTATGTAGATAACATGCGAGGATGAACAGAGGAAACAGTACAACTGGTGCTGATACTGTCTATCTCTGAGTGAACAAGTCCTTTATCTTCAGGTAGAGGAGGTAAATAGTCGCCATCAGATTCGGAGGGATCGTCGTCCTCTGGAAGGCTACCCCCAGTGTGGAGGTCATCCGCCTCAGACTCTGAGGGATTACTACCCCCAGCTTAGGAGTCTTCGTCATCCATACAAATCTTGCCTTTGACCGAGTACCCATATAGACTCCTTCAGATATGACAGCCTGCTGGCCATCTGTTGGTAGACTTCTTCTTCTTTTTCTCACGAAACTGAGAGAGAAAGTTGGGTTCGTAGTCGACTGTCTTTGATCGGGGCTTCCGTAAGGGGGACCCCATGAAGCCATGTTGGATGAAACACACAGTGGCTTTTCATCGTCAGAGAAATACAGTCGTCGAAACACGGACTTTCTCTGAGGCACTCTTGTTGCTTTGGAGCAGCAACAGTTGATAACAATACTGGTGTACGGATGTGCACTATGAATTGTTATGTCCCCCTCGCTTTACGCTTATGATTTATCATGTCGCACAAGTCAGCTGAAGGGAGTTTTGCCTTACAACCCATGTTGTATGCATCGTCGAGCTTTACATACGGGTTCGTAAGGAGAGTTAGCGCATCCAGACTTAGTTCACGTGCAGGGGCAACCCCCACACCTAAGTTCTGTGATGTCCTTGAAGACAGCCTCGTGCTATATGCGTTGGGGCCTGTCGTTTTGATGTGGGCGAATAGGCCTTGGAGGCTGGCCTTGGGCGCATGCTCCTTAACAGTATGTCGGAGCCTCCTTGATGTGGGCGCATAGTATGGATCTAGTGACCTGGGCGCACAGCCTTGGGCGCATGACCCTGGATGCCCAGTTTGTTGAAGACAGAAGCATTCTGGTTGGGGTTATGCGCCCAAACATCTCCTTTGGCGCATGGCTTTGTGCGCATGCTTGGTGGAGCAGCGCTGTTTTCTCCCAGTTTTGCCTCCTTCGGTTGTGAGCCTCGCCTGGTTTATCCAGAGTATCGTACACCCTGATTCTTGGCATCGTAGTGTTTTCCTTTGCCAAGTCTTGAGCGTCGAACACTCTGTTGTTGGTTATGCAGGAAAGAAGTCACTGGGCTAGTAGAGACCAGAACGGTGTGAGCCTTCTCCATCTGGAAAACTTCTGTGGCAGAGTCATGCGCCCATGTGACAAAGTCCTCCAGTTGCATATCTGCTATAACACTAGCAGGATATGCACAACGAGCCTTCGGAAGCCAAGTCTTGCGAGACTTGTTTGGCTTTACTGATTTTGAGGAAGTAGAGCCATCCCTCGAGAGCATCTCTTCGAACGCCTAATGATCGAACTTTACGATCAGCATCTTCTGAGTGCTCCCCACTTTGTCGGTATCGGATTGTGTTACTACCTTCTCGTCAGAGAAAAAGGTAGTTCCCAGCAGAGTTGCCATTTTTGTGGACACACACAAAAAGAAGAAGAAAACTATGTCTTTTCTTTATTGGCACAAGGCACCACAAATCGAGTACGCCTGAGAGATCCTGCACTGAGGAACCCCGAGTACAAAAAAGAATTATAGGAAATGGGACGATGGAGATCGAGCGACTGTTGCTCCTTTACTCCATTGAAACTCCGATTACAAAAGTGGGAGAAAATCTAAGAAAATTGCTAACTCTCGGCTCACTGGCAAGAAGTGCAGCAATTTGGCTCTTGAAAATGCTCTCCGTTTTGTGTTTTGAAAAGGGATGAGGCCCCTTTTTATAGTCGTTCTTGAGCTGGAATGATGTTATGCGCCCACATGAGGAAACATACTGGTTTTTATGTGGGCGTATAGTCCTGTCTTGGGCACATAGGACGTAGGCACATGTAGGTTGCGTAGTCATGGATTGATCGTGGTACTGACGTGGCCGCATGATTCGGTGCACGATTGCTCGTAGAGGCTGACGTGGCCGTACGCTTCGGTGCACATTTTGATCATGGCTTTGACTGAGTCAGGCTTGGGTACATAGCCATGTCTCAGGCTATGCGCCCTTCTTTTGGGGGAGCTAGTCTTGGGCGCATGGAACTTCACTGGCTGTACGCATAGAGCTTCACTGGTTGGGCGCATAGAGCTTCACTGGCTGGGCACATAGAGTTCCACTGGCTGGGCGCATAGAGCTTCACTGGCTTGGGCACATAAGGCTTCATTGCTGAAAATTTCATGCTTCTACAACGATCTCATAAATAGAGGTATTATTATAGTGATTGATGTTCGGAGTCAGGAGAACCTGGCAGATCCGTTCACAAAGGGCCTTAAGCGCCAGCTGTTCGAAGACACAGCTTATAAAATAGGCTTGAAAGTATTCTGATATTGTGTTATTGTAATCCTACTATAAAATTTTATGCTATTAGTTCAAAGAAGAATCTACTAGGCATCTAGCTTTTGGTTCAATGGAGGACCAGTAACAGGGAAAATATCAGGAACAGTGGGTACATATCCTCTGTGGCATGGAAAGGATACAGACCTATAACCACTGTTGTCTACTATATGTTTTATGCGGAGAACAGATCTTGTGGTGAGGATGGCTTAAACGCCTTAATGAGTTCTCAGGCAGAGTGAATGCCTGGTGTACTTTACAAGAAGCACGGTAGCACAACACTACAAGGAGTGTAACTCCATGCTACAGTGGGGTGACTCCACCATAAGGTTCCCAGGTAGGGGTAATGCCTCGGCTTTGCGAGCCATATCACAGCGGCGTAGCACCGCAAGTAGCCTAATATTTTATGATGAAGTTAAAGAGTTGTAGACAACACTATAAAGGGGACGTTGTCCTCATGTTACAGTGGCACGACACCACGATGAGGTATCCAGATAGAGGTAAAGTCTCGGCCTCAGAAGCCATGTCATCATGGCATGTCATAACCCAATACCAATATGCTGGGTCTGGTTGGATCATGCCCAGCCTGTACCGTTGTGAGACAACGGCAGTAAGCTGTATCAAGTAGTAGTAACACAAGCTGAATTCTAATACGCGCAGATAAAACATTTATTTAAACTTTGGAATTAAGTAAATGTCTAGATGAAACAAACACAAGCAAGTAAAACATTTAGTCATTACAACTATTCTTTATTACATCTTGAAAATAGGAAAACTAAGCAACGACACAACTAGAAACATGGGCTCCCTGGTCAGGTTCGGCTACCTCCTTAGAACTCGGATCAGGTTCGTAGTAGGAACTAAAGGCGAGCTCCTCGTCTTCGCAATAACCTAAAATATAGGTCTCCAGTCAGGAGAGGAAGCAAGAACATATATTCACATCCAGCATTCTAAATAATAATAAATAATATAAGGGCAGTCTAAAAGCATTTTTATATTTTCTAGATAATAACAATAAAACGGCAGGACAATAAATCTCAGAAGCTATAATGATGCAATCTATAATGATTCAATAGTGATTTAAGCATATAGCAGATCAGTGACCGGCTGGTAGATTCAATGTGTATACTAACATTTTGACCAAATACTAGTATACGATATGGCTCAACCCCCTTTGCAATAGGGGTTAGCACGAGAGAGGACAATATTAGTAACATGGCTTTGGTCACAGTTGCTATACTAATCCCCCAATCCCCGAGTTAATGAGTTAATCAAGCAATCAATTTGGAGTCCGAGAAAGACCCCGTGAATCAGTATCGATACAATATATATAATCCCATTAATGCAGTACATGTAATTATTAAATAAAATACAAAAATGAATAGTATGAAACTTGCCTTGGTGTTCTCGGTGCTGTAGGTGACGACAGAAAAGTATTCAGGCTAAGGTCCGTGTAATGCCTGTGTTCGTATTTCGTATTCTTGGAATACGTATACGTATTTATTCCAGTATTGTATGATTTTCTTGCTTAGTTTCCTCCCTGGCTTGGTTCATTCCCTACCACCACCACTCATATTTATTAACCCATTCTCTTTCTCTCTCTTCATTAATCTCATCTTCTTCTTCCTCATTTACTTCTTATCTACCAGAGAGAGGAGAGAGAGGTCTAGGCAAGTACAACTTGCTTCATGGAGGAACTCCAATTTTATTGCTCCATTCTCTTCTTTACAGCATTTTAATTTATTTTAGAACTTGGCATTTTTACTTTTCATGGCTAGATTCTTGTAGATCTATAATTGCATTATTTTTGGATTTCTTGGGTTTTGATCTACTTAATCTTGTTGTTTCCGAGTTTTGATGGTCCCATGTTGTAGAGAATTTCGTTCTACCCCATTTTGACCTATTGAAGTTCGGATTTAGGCTCCGGATGATGGAGTTATGGAGCTTGAGGACTTGGCTCTCATGTGTTCTTCTTCTCTGAAATTTTTGGAGAAGATGAACAGTGCTTGACTTGACCGCATGAATATTCATGCGGCAAGTGTTCTATTCAGCCGCATGACTGGAAGTTCTTGAGTCGCATGAGAGTCGGACTCATTTAGCCGCATAACTCGCTCAATTCCCAGCCGCATAAGTTCTGAACTCCCTGAGCCGCATGCGCCCCTTTTCCCTGCCGTATGAGGACCCCGCGTCTTCGAGCCGCATGAATGCTCTGACTTAGCCTCATGCGCCCTCTCTTCTCCTGCCGCATGGGACCCTACTTGACCCAAGCCGCATGTGAACTTCTCCTTCAGCCGCATGAACTCAACACTCGCGAGCCGCATAGACCGCAATCTCCCAGCTGCATGTGCGCCCTCCACATCGAGCCGCATGGATCTTTGCTCTGTGAGCCGCATGAACCCGGGCCTCCCTCAGCCAAATGAGAATCCCTCCCCTCAGCCGCTTGCGCTCCTTGCTTGTGTAGCCGCATGCGCCCCTTGCTTATGTTGCCGCATATGTGCCCGCCATATTGAGCCGCATGTATTTCCCTCCTACCAGTCGCATGAACACCGTTCCCCATCAGCCGCATGAGGCCCAGTCATTTCTGGCCGCATGGATTCCAGCAACCCTGAGCCGCATGCGCCTGACCCTATTTAGCCGTATGGGCTGATCTCTTTCCAGCCGCATGAGGTCATTCCTGGCCGCATATGCCTTAGCCGTATGACTCTTCTATTGTCCTGAACTTGAAAATCATGAATTCATTTGATATATTTGGAATTGATAATTGAGCATGACGTGATAGTGACCCGTAGTGGTGCACTCCTGACATAATAACCTGACATGACCTGATAGTGGCCCGTCGTGGCGCACTCCTGACTAGTACACTTGATATGATAAACCTGACATGATTATCTCGAATAGCTGTTGCAACGGCTACCTGATACGACATGACCTGTATAATGACCTGGACACCGTGGGCGATTGTGCTTGTGCAACTAATCCAGTCCTGTCTTGCATTATGTCTAGGAGGGGACTCCTGAGTACCACGGTCAGGAGTACCTACTAAAATAGACTAAGGCTAATAACTAGATTAATATATTAGTCATGACGAGATTTCCCAGCTACAGGCAATCCCGTTACCTGGGTACGCCTTGGGATCTGTTGCCTGCCGTCGAGTAGGGCATATTTCCAGCACACTGTCATGTGTTGCACCCTTCAAGCTACCTAAGGGTACATTCGTTTCCTGGACGATGTACCCACCCAAATTCAACCCTAAATCTTTTAACCCGGGTAACCTGGATGGTCTGCAGGGCTTGTGGTTGTGGAATAATCTTAATGCATCTTGTTAGTAATTAGGCTTGTGACAACCCTAGTTAGTTAAAGTATCAAGCCGTAATTCTTGCTTGGCCGTAAAATGATTGGATGGAGTCTAACCAGTCTAGTCTTGCCCTGATCCTGATTACTGCATGACCAGAATGCTTGTATTTATTTTACCAATAAATGATGAGAATTCCAAGTTCTGTTCAGACGAAGGGTTACAACCCCGGTCCTTGTTTGGTTTACGGGTTGTAACCTGGTTGTCTGAATAGTTCCATGGTTATCTCGTCGTATATCATCCTGATGTATTTTTTTTATTTTCAGTTCTTACTTTATTTATACTCTTGTGCTGATTGCTGGTTTTAGTTCCTAAGTGAAGCTTCCTTTGTGGCACTTGCTCTTTCTGGGGTCTGACCCAGCTGGTTTTGTGTGGCCAGATTTCGGAGCAGCTCCAGAGGATCTACCGACCTTCCAGCCAAATGGTGGCCACTAGACGGAACCCTGGCAACGAGTGGGTTATTTTTGGCTCTCCCACTCTATTGTAAAAATATTCTTTTGAGGCGTTTAGCCTACGAGCACCTGTTTAGCTCGATTGCACTTACTTACTATCTGCCTACGGGCTGTAACATGATTGACAGATCCTAGGGTTGATCATGTATGACGAAACTCTTGCTAGTCCTAACATTTTGTAACGACTAGCTTCATGATCAGCTGAATATGTAATGTTTGGGATGCCTTACTATTGTATATTTAATGATCATACTTCTTGTAACCTTTTACTTACTTGCTTGTGATTGAGACACTAGGCTTGTTCATGACCTTAAGAGACTGTTGGCTTGTAGTTAAACCCTCATGTATCTAGACAGCCGTGACCGTATAGCGAGATGGATCCCATTTCATATACGTAGCTGGCTATGTCTGCCCCTGCTCTCCAGTATTCTGGTTCTGGGGCGTGACAGTCCGGGACCTAGACCTACATTAACTTAATACTCCATTTTGGAAATTATTCCAAGGGTTTAACTAATAACGCCAATAATTATAATAAACAATCTTTAAGTTATAAAAATATTTTTAGAGAATAAAGTTGTAATTATTTAATATTATAAGCCACATATAATAATTGATAAAAAAATAGTTTTCTAATAAAGCTATTATTTTTGTAAATAATGCAAGAAATATTATACTTTATTTATTAGTAAATAATAAACGATTTTTCGTAAACTAATATTAGAATTAGAATTACTTATGTAAAATACTTGAAAATACTTTGAAATTAAATAGTATTTTATTTACATAAACTAAACAAAATATTTTAATAGATATTTTTAAATAATAAGAAAACCATTTTAATAGTAAAATTATGAAAATCATTTATTTAGTAAAACCTAAGGTTTTTAGAAACATACTTAAAACTCTTTTTAAAATATCATCTAAAACTTTATTTTTAATACAATAAGCTTACTAAATAATTTAACAATTTTATTACCAAAATATTTTATATTAATAATTAGTAAGAAATCATTTAATTATATGAATAACTTAAAGATTTTTACGGAGAAATAACTAGTGTTTATTACTTAAAAATCCTTTTTGGTAATAAAAACCATTTTTAGAAGATAAATAATATTTTATCCAAAATAGTAAATAAATGGATTTTTTTGCTTAAAATCACTATTTCCTATATCAATAATAGACTTTTGACATGAAATTATTTGAAACTAACTTAATATTTTATTAACGTAAAAATTAATGGCAATAATATTATTATTACTCTTAAATCTAAATAATGTGATTTCTACGATAATCGTAATTAAACACTTAGTTAAACATTAAATCTAATAACTTACTACTTAATATACAATTTATATAAGACGACATAATTTATTATAATAATAATCTAACCGTCACATAATTAACTATTAAGTTCTATTACAAGTCATATGGTCATAAATAGGAAACTACATATCCATCCCGAAATTGACAGAGCTTTATTCTGTCAATTTCGGTCGGAACAGAACTGATTCTTGCATTCTAAAAATTAACAGAGGGTTCCGGGCTTACCGAAAGGTTGTTGAAGGAGTACCGAGGGGAAGCCTTGGACTCGGGTTGTACAAAAGCGACGACACGTAGACACACGTGCATGGGACACGTGAAACGGGATGGCGCACGTACACGGAACGCACGCGGGATGGCATGCACACGTGGAGGGAACGACGCCGACGTGCGGGACGCACGAGGTGGCCACGTGGCTGCTAGTGTGCAGTGGCGCGACCTGGACGACACTGACCGGTAAGGCGTTGGCCGGTGGGAGGCTGTTGCGCACAAAGCGTGCTGGGGTCGCGGTCAGGTATGGCCGGAGGCGATGGAAATACCCCGATTGGGGTGTCGCTAGGTCCGAGGTGGCACGAGGATCGTCGGGGCGTCGTCGGTTTTGGAGTTGGAGAAGTGTGGAGGAAGATGGAAGAGGTTTGGGAAGGTGGAAAGGTTCTATGAGTTTTTCTTCTGAAGAAGAAAGGTTTCTTGGAGGTATTACGTAGGGGAAGATGGGTTACGTGGGGGGTTGATCTGAGTGAGAAAGTGGATCGGGGAAAAGAGTGGGTTGAACGGGTAGTGGTAGCTAA
This sequence comes from Iris pallida, assembly GCA_029216955.1. Lineage (NCBI taxonomy): Eukaryota > Viridiplantae > Streptophyta > Magnoliopsida > Asparagales > Iridaceae > Iris > Iris pallida. The sequence goes on from JANAVB010027798.1 coordinate 7,671,285, forward strand.
TGGGCTTGGGTTAAGTTAATGGGTTTAACCATTGGACTTAAGTTATTGGGCTAAGAGAAAGGGTTTTAATTAAGGCTAAAAGAAATAAAAATAATAATAATAATACACATAACTACCATTAATAACCAAAATGTGTTATAAAACCCATATATCCATAATCTAAAAGTTATGGGTTTTACACGGCATAATACCGCAAGGAAGTGCAAGGCTTCATGCTGGGTAGTTTGGCACTACAAAGAGGATTGTGACCTCATGCTACAGTAGTATGACACTACGATGAGGTTCTCGGGTAGGGGTAATGCCTCGGCTTTAAGCCATGTCATAGCGGCGTAGCACCGCAAGGAAGCGCAAGGCTTCATGACATGTCTCTTTAATAAAGAACTCACCTATAGTTTATGGACATAGATAGCAGGCCGTCTCTTAAGAGTAAACTTGTCGACGCCCAAAATATATACACCGAAATAAGGCTGACACATGGCCTTTAATGTGCAGTCGGAAGCACATATGACTACATTATGTGAGTGGGAAGAATTACAGCTATGGTGCAGAATTCAAGCTTAGTCCATTTTGTATCATACTATTGTTTAACCCATGCGGGAAGATTCAAGTCGTCAGCGACATCTATCCTAATGCATGATGGACAGTTACTGTGGGGAACACTCATACCCATATATATGGAGATATGTGGAGGATTGTTGGTGTTTTGGCCTTGAACATTAGAAAATATAGTCCCATATTGCCTAGGCCAAATGAATTGTATCTCCATATATAGCTTTGCTTGTATGGAGAGATGCACATGAGGTTTGACAGGCACATGGGTGCCATGTGGGGATATTTTTCTAATGGAAGGAAGGTTAACTCAACAACGAAGCATTAATACTTTTTGATGCTCTTGGAATTAATTTCCCTTGGAGCTAAGCCCCGTAGGGGCTTAGCGACTCAGACTCAAACTCGGACTTGGGCTCATGGGCTCATGAGAAGTAATGTGGCATTTTGTTGGCGTACTTTGCACTTAGAACGTCAGCATGCACGGTCAGATGGTGCTGCAGTTGGTGCGACGGTTTGCGCATGATGCATGAGGTGTGTGTTGTGCAAAGTGCGTACGGGCACAGTTGGTGTAGGTCGCGCAGATAGCACGCGCTGAGCGCCAATTGGTGCAGTCGTGTCCGTGTACGATTTGAACGGTTACTTAACGTTCTGGGACAGTTTTTTCCACATCCCGAACTTTTTGTATACCAGGCGGTTACTGTGCGTGCCTATATATGTTTTTCTCCTCTCTCTCTCTCTCAGTACACAGTTTATAATTTCCTTACGAAATTTCTCCAGAGTTAAGAGCAGAAAAAAGAGAAAGAAAGCAAGTACGTGCCATCCGAGGAGTTAATAGAGCAGAGTGTTTCAAAGTTCTTCGTCAAACTTGCTGGTTCCTGGAAGCTGATCGTGTGGGATGAATCTAGCTTTGAGCGTCGGTAATCATTCAACCCAGCAGGATGTTTCCTCATTTCTTCCATTTCATCGTCTGTTCATCCACTTGCAACTCGTTCTGAACGAATACATTTCTGATATAATCAAAAACTGTTAGTGGAATTTTATTGCTGCTACTACGAAACCTTTTGTGCCTTCTACAAAGTGTTACAATTGATTTCGTTTTCTCAGAATTCTCCGGGATCTCTGTCGTGCACTTTTCTCAAAGTGTTGCATGAATCAGTTTTTCATCGAAAAATTACGTCCCGGGACTAACATTTTATTTTAAAAAATTAAAATTTCAGGAAGCGCGAGGACCTACTGGCTACGCCCTCGTACCGTCGTGGTGTGGTAGCCTATGGTGGTGATGGCTGATGGAACATGGTCCCTACACTAAATGCTTGCTTGAGAATTGTTACTTTCGAAGACTTTTCTTTTTTCTCTCTTTAAGACCTGAAATGAACCAAGGACCTCCTTAACAACCATCTGACCATCTCCTGACTTTTTGCAAACTAGATTATCATTATTAGAATGTGTGCATAATTGATAACATATATAGAGGGAATGAGATAGAGAGGTTGTTGTGGTTATGGATAAGGGCATCTATATTTGGATTTAACCAAATCACAACACTCCCCCTTGGATGTCCACTTTAATTATTGCCTCATTAAAAACTTTTCTAGGAAAAAGCCTTTGGGAAAAAAATCCATAGAAAAGAAAAGAGTACAATAATATTCTTCAGGAATATGAGTCTTCAGGAATCTAAGGGGGTGCGACTTACATTGCCTCGTTAAGAACCTTTCGAAGGAAAAACCCAGTAGAAAAAACCTCAACGAAGGAAAATAGTGCAATACACGAAGACATGATTCAAGATGTCTCCATTAGCATCTTCAGTATGCTTGCATCTACAGGATGCTCCCCCTCAAAAATATTACATTATTGATCCTACATCAATTCAAAATAAAAAATCATTCCCCAATACAATTTAAATATTACATATCACCCCAACACTTTATTTGTCTATACATTTATACTCGTATCCTTATGAAGAGGTTGCAGGCTTTATTTGATTCTTGAAAGCTCACAACTCCCCCTGATATGTCGAATTGTTGAAAATATAGCCATGCACATTCCCTGTTCGCTTTGGTAAAATTGTCGCAGTGATTTGATTTATTCTCTCTACCTGCAACGTTATTTATAAAAATATACCTTGTTTGTGGTATCCGCTTAATGGAGTATCAGATAAATATCATTCATCTGCATATCTCATTAGATCAGAATATTCATCAAGAATAATTTATGTGCCTAATATTATTCTAAAATATTGTGCTGAGTAAATAAAGAATTTTATATTCTTTAAACATGGTACTTCAGGACCTAGAACATGTTCTTTTGGTTGTAAAAGATCCTATTGATCTGACCATTATAGGTATATCATTCATATAATATCTCTGCAGGAGATTTATCTCTACAGGAGATTTATAGTAGATCTCTTCTAGAGATTCATCTTTTCATGAGATTACATGAGATCTCTTTTGAATATTTATCTTTATCTCTTCTGGAGATTCCTCTCTCTTCAGGAGATTCCGATCTCTACGGGAGATTCCAATCTCTTCGGGAGATTCCAATCTCTACTGGAGATTCCACTCTCTACTGGAGATTCCAATCTCTTCGGAAGATATTTCAAATCTCTTCAGGAGATTTTCTCTACAGAAGGCACTCTTAATCTCTTCATGAGATCTTCTCTTCAGAAGGTGACCATTTTGATAAATCTGTTCAGGGATTTCTCCATAAACTCAATGAGCCTATCATATTCTTCTGGATGGTTTAATCCATATGTAGATCCTTCGGGGATAACATAATATCAAATCCTTCAAGGATTTACCTGAGAATTTTAAATCCATGACCTTCGATAATATATCTTATCGTCTAGGTTATCAGGATCGAAGAATATATTTATTTATATTCTATTCATGATCATTTTATGAATCCTTGAGCTCTTATATATTTGGATCTCTATTTGTTACAGATACATATTCAAAACCTACCGGGTTTATTCTTTTTGGATTTTGTACTGTAGGACCGAACACTCCACATCTTGCGAGAGATATCGCATCTATTCATTAGATTATTCGTGGTTTTAGTGTTACCATTTAATTTTATCACCCTTTTTATTCTCATTCGATAATGTCATCTATGACAATTTTTCTTAATTCCAAATTTCTCGTAACTATGTATAAAGCATAGATTTTATGGGTATCGGTACCTTTTTCTCAGTCTCTTCTGGAATCTGAGGTATATCCTTTATCGGAGCGATATACTTTGAGAAATTGGATCTTTGGTTCATGACATCTTCTTGATCGTCATGAACTTTCTCTTCAGGAGATGCTACTTCAGGAGCGGCTTCTTCAAGAGCATTAGGGTGTGTTATATTATTCGACCTCTTCTTCTGGAGAGATGAAACTTATCTTTAGTATTATTTGGCCTCTTCATCTGGAGATTTAAATATTTAGAGCCTTTAGGTCTTAGCGTTCTTACAAGAGAACTTATTCATTTGTTGTCTTTATTTGGTTCTTTTGGTACTTCTATTAGAAAATAAATTTATAGATGGTTAGCTATTTATGCAGCATAATTAAAAACGTAAGCAAGCAAAGGATATTTGTCACCCTCATTTTCTGAATTTCCCGTATTTCGTATTTATACTCGTATCTGGATTTTGGCATGTATTTTTATTTTTCTCAACTTGTGGAATTTCGGTATTTCCCGTATTTTGGGTTTTGACTTGGCTCGATTTTAATTGGCTTGGGTTGGTTTGGTTTGGTTTAATGCATATTGGTACACCTTAGCCTATGCTCCACCCTCAACACACCACAACCCACCCTCTTTATAATCCCCACCTAACTCTCTCTCTCTTCATTCTTCCTCCATTAATTTTTTCTTCTTCTTCTTCTTTCCTCCACACAACTCTCCATCACCCATAGGCAAGTGCATCTTGCCACCACAAGAGAACCCTATTTTATTTGTCCATTTGCTAGATTAGGACATGGTGATCAACATTAGAACTTGGTATTTTGTGATTTGGAGTCTCCATTGTTCTAGATCTAGGTTTTAGCTATTTTTGGATTTTTCATGGTTTGATCTATTTAAGTTGGATTTTTGTGGGTTTTGCTGCTTCCATGTGGAAGAGATTTCGATTCCACCCAAGTTAGAACTTTGGAAATCTGGATTTGGAGTTCGGATGGCTAAGTTATGAACTTTGAAGCTTGAGTCCAACCATGGAGTTCTTGCTGTTTGGAGAAGACTGTGAGCAGTGTACAGAGCTTCTTAGCTTACGCCACTAAGCCTTGGGTACGCTTCCTGTTGGGAGCGTGTCTCCTGCGTGCGTGACTTTTCGCGTATGCTGCTCTGCGTGCGTGACTTTTCTCGTATGCAGCGTGTCTCCTGCGTGCGTGACTTTTCGTGTACGCTGCTCTGCGTGCGTGACTTTTCTCGTACGCAGCGTGTCTCCTGCGTGCGTGACTTTTTTCGTACGCAGCGTGTCTCCTGCGTGCGTGACTTTTCTCGTATGCAGCGTGTCTCCTGCGTGCGTGACTTTTCTCGTACGCAGCCTCTCCTGCGTGCGTGACTTTTTTCGTACGCAGCCCCTCTGCGTGTGTGACTTTTCTCGTACGCTGCTCTGCGTGCGTATTTTATTGCGTATGCATTCCCCCTGCGTGCGTGCTTTTGTGCGTACGCAGGCTTGAGTGTGCCTTGACACGCAGGCTTGAGCGTGCCCTTGGTACGCAGACTTGAGTGTGCCTTGGCACGCAGGCTTGAGCGTGCCCTGGTACGCAGACTTGAGCGAGCCCTGCGTGCGTGCTTTTGTGCATACGCATCTCCCTTGTGGGCGTACTTTTGTGCGTACGCGGCTCCCCTGCGTGCGTGCTTTTGCACGTATGCTCCCCTGACCCCTTGCTTAACCCATTGGCTTTTGGAGTATTGGTTTTATTTCTCGACTTGGTTTCTCTTTTGTGGATTGGGTTTTTTGAGATCTGTTCAGCACAGCACGACTATCTTGACCCGACACGACCTAACACGATTTTCAAGTGATTGTTTCTGACTAGTTCGGTTTTCGGGTTTTTCTGTGAAGTTTGATCCTGGTATTCTCTGACATGCTTGATAGTGGCCCGCCGTGGTGCACTCCTGACCTGATAACTTGACCTGATAACTTGACCTGCTACACATGACAAGACAGTGACCCGTAGTGGTGCACTCCTGACAAGTACCCTGACATGCTTGATAGTGGCCCGTCGTGGCGCACTCTTGATAAGTAATAGTGATAATGATTGGCCTGGACACCGTGGTTGTTTGCGTTGATTGTGCTTGTATAAACTACGAGTCCTGTGTGTCTTGCATCATGTCTAGGGCATGATCCCTGAGTACGACGGTCAGGGATTCATACTGAATATGGCTAGGATTAATGACTAGATTAATCAAATAATTCATGGAGAATTTCAAAGTTACCTGTTGCCCCTTTGGTCCCGGCCTTATATATATATATACTTGGGATTTGTTGCTATCCGTCGAGATGAGCGCACTTCCAGCCCGCCGTCGAGCGTGGTACCTTAGGACACATGTATCTTACTACAGTGTGTCTGCTATATCCTGCTATCTTTTCCTTTTCTTGCTGGGATCACTCAGGTAGTAACAAACAGGTAACCGAACTTGGAATTCTCATTGCATCTTGTTAGTAATTAGGTTTGTGATAACCCTAGTTAGTTAAAGTAGCAAGCCATAATTATTGCTTGGCCGTGATTGATTGGATGGTGTCTAGTCCAGTCTTGTCTCGTCCTGATCCTGTACTAGGTTATGACATGACATGCTTACTCGTGCTTTATCTTAATTCTATATCATGAATAATTGCATGACCAGATTTCTTATATTTACCTTGTCGATAAATGGTGGGAGAAACCAAGTTCTGTTCAGACGAAGGGTTACAACTTCGGTCCTTGTTTGGTTTACGGGTTGTATCCTGGTTATCTGAATAGTCCCTTGGTTATCTCATCGTATATCATCCTGTCATGTTCTCCCATATGTTCTGTCTTTTATCGATTCTGTACAAGATTGCCTTTTATATTCACCTATCATGCTTTTTCTTAATTTACTGTCTCTTATTATGTAATTATATTATTGTGCTGATTGCTGACTTTTGTTCTTATTTTGTGGCCTCATTTGTGGCACTTGCTCTTTCTGGGGTCTGACCCAGCTGGTTTTGTATGGCCAGATACCGGAGCAGCAGCAAAGGATCTACCTGCTTTCCAGCCAGATGGTGACCACTAGAGAGAATCCTGGCAACGAGTGGGTTTCTTTTGTTCTCCCACTGTAATTGTACATTATTCTTTTGAGGCATTTAGCCGACGAGCACCTGTTAGCTCGATGCACTTTACTTTCTGTCTGCCTACGGGCTGTAAACATGATTGGCAACTCGAGGTTGATCATGTATGACTTAACTCTTACTAGTCCTTACATTTTGTACGACTAGCTTCATGATCATCTGGATATATAATATTTGGGATGCCTTACAATTGTATATTTGGTGATCTGATATCTTGTGATTATTATTAGTTGGATGAGATTGAGACAATAGGATAATTTCTGACCTTAAGAGACTGTTGGCTTGTAGATAAACCCTCATATTTCTAGACAGCCGTGACCGTATAATGAGTTCCATTTCGTTATACGTAGCTGGCTATGTCCGCCCCGCTCTCCAGTATTCTGGTTCTGGGGCGTGACATGCTTTTAGTGGTGGCCCATGCAGGTCTTGTCAATCAAGAAATGTGAGGGTTTACCGGATAGATGTCTCAATCTGTACTCGCCTTTGATCTCCACTCGTATCTTCTTATCTCCTTGAATCCCTGACTTGATAACATGCTTGCATTATTGTTCTATCCTGGTCCTTCCTTAATATTCCTGACATCATTGCTTTAGTGGCATCATTCCTGTTGATCAGCCAGAAGAAGTTCGGCCGGCAGACCAGCAATAGCAAGAAGATCAAGATCAGTCCTCCGCAGCCGCCTCCCGAGCCATGCCTTCTGGAGAAACAGAGCCCCCAGTCCAGCCAGTTCAGCCAGCAGGGTCAGAGGATGGGGTCTTGATAGGGCTCATCCGTGAGTTGCTTGCGTCTCAAGACCATCGAGGTGATGTCTTGCAGCAAGCAGTACAAGATGCTATGAGCAGAATTGGTCCTCGAGGGAACAGTGCAGTCAATAATTTCTAGCACCTGAACCCTCCCTTCTTCGATGGCAGCGAGGATGCTATTGCTGCAGATGCCTGGCTACAGGACATTGAAGTTATCTTGGAGGCAGCCAGGACCCCTGAAGCAGAGAAGGTGGCGGTGGTGCGCCTGTAGTTACTAGATCTGGCCCGCAGCTGGTGGGCTATGCAAGCAGCGAGTTTGGGTACGCCTGTCATGTGGGCGGTATTCAGTGATATGTTCTAGACCAAGTACTTCGACGCAGTGGCTAGGTATGACCTACAGACTAGGTTTAGTAATCTCAGGCAGATGAACAGGATGGTCGACGGATATGCGGCCGAGTTTTCAAGGTTGAGTCGGTTTGCTCCCACCTTGGTGGCAACCGAGCTAGATAGAGCACAGCGATTTCAGCAGGGGCTCCACTTGGAGATCATACTGGCACTAGAGCAGTTCGAGCACAGAACTTTTGATGCCGTCTTGCGAGCAGCGAGGAGGCATGAGTACACTTCCCGAAGGATAGCGGACCGGACCAGAGATCGAAAACGGTCTCACAACCAGATGAACCAATCCTCAGCACCGGCCCCAGCAGCTAGGGCCCTGACCATTGGAGCTACGTGAACAGATTCGGTTACCTCCTTGCAGCATTCTGCCCCGACCTATCCCCAGCAGCAGAAGCAGAAGCGGCCTTTCGCAACGGGTTGTTCTCATTGTGGGAAGCCGGGGCATGTTATTACTGAGTGCCGTAGGGCACTGGGATTGTGCTTGGTTTGTGGTTCGCCGGACCACATGATAGGATCTTGTCCGTTCAGAAACAGATCATCGTCGACAGTAACTAGTCCCTCGGTTATGGGACCAGCACCAGCACCAGCACCAGAACCAGCTCCAGTTCACCAACCACAGCAGCTTCCGTTCCCGGGTCCATTGCCGTCTCAAGCCCAGGCCTTCCAGCAACAGAGGCCTCAGCAGTTCGCCCTGGCCCAGGCCCAGATCCAGAATCGGCAGAGAGGTATCTGTGTCCTATTGTCTTGCTTTCCGCCGTCGTTATGCGGGACACGTGTCATGTTTCATGTGTCCTAATTACAACGGTATATTCCGGACCCGAGCCATATCCTAGATCATTCGAAAACGGTTATTGGTACCAACCTTTTCGTATGAGGAAAGGCCCGTGTCCCTGTTTGACCAAGGAGAGAGACCTCAAGCGCAAGACTATCAGTTTAGTTCGTGTGGCTTGAGTTCATCGCTCCTTGGGAGAGTCAAACGTGGGAGTGTGAGGATGACATCCGATCACGATATCCCTACCTGTTTGACTCGTAAGGTATAATGTCCTTCTTATGCCTTACGTTTTCCCTTCCTTGATTGCATGTATGATTGTATGATTGAACTGCTTAGTGTAGCTTGCCTGTGCTTAGTGTAGCTTGTCGTGACAATCTCTAGCTCCTTGATTAAATTCCGAGGACGAAATTCTTTTAAGGTGGGTAGAGTTGTCACCCTCATTTTCTGAATTTCCCGTATTTCGTATTTATACTCGTATCTGGATTTTGGCATGTATTTTTATTTTTTTCAACTTGTGGAATTTTGGTATTTCCCGTATTTTAGGTTTTGACTTGGCTCGATTTTAATTGGCTTGGGTTGTTTTGGTTTGGTTTAATGCATATTGGTACACCTTAGCCTATGCTCCACCCTCAACATACCACAACCCACCCTCGTTATAATCCCCACCTAACTCCCTCTCTCTCTTCATTCTTCCTCCATTAATTTCTTCTTCTTCTTCCTTCCTCCACACAACTCTCCATCACCCATAGGCAAGTGCATCTTGCCACCACATGAGAACCCTATTTTATTTGTCCATTTGCTATATTAGGACATGGTGATCAACATTAGAACTTGGTATTTTGTGATTTGGAGTCTCTATTGTTCTAGATCTAGGTTTTAGCTATTTTTGGATTTTTGCATGGTTTGATCTATTTAAGTTGGATTTTTGTGGGTTTTGCTGCTTCCATGTGGAAGAGATTTCAATTCCACCCAAGTTAGAACTTTAGAAATCTGGATTTGGAGTTCGGATGGCCAAGTTATGAACTTTGAAGCTTGAGTCCAACCATGGAGTTCTTGCTGTTTGGAGAAGACTGTGAGCAGTGTGCAGAGCTTCTTAGCTTACGCGACTGAGCCTTTGGTACGCTTCCTGTTGGGAGCGTGTCTCCTGCGTGCGTGACTTTTCGCGTACGCTGCTCTGCGTGCGTGACTTTTCTCGTACGCAGCGTGTCTCCTGCGTGCGTGACTTTTCGCGTACGCTGCTCTACGTACGTGACTTTTCTCGTACGCAGCGTGTCTCCTACGTGCGTGACTTTTCTCGTACGCAGCGTGTCTCCTGCGTGCGTGACTTTTCTCGTACGCAGCGTGTCACCTGCGTGCGTGACTTTTCTCGTACGCAGCCTCTCCTGCGTGCGTGACTTTTCTCGTATGCAGCCCCTCTGCGTGCGTGACTTTTCTCATACGCTGCTCTGCGTGCGTGTTTTATTGCGTATGCATTCCCCCTACGTGCGTGCTTTTGTGCGTACGCAGGCTTGAGTGTGCCTTGGCACGCAGGCTTGAGCGTGCCCTTGGTACGCAGACTTGAGTGTGCCTTGGCACGCAGGCTTGAGCGTGCCCTGGTACGCAGACTTGAGCGAGCCCTGCGTGCCTGCTTTTGTGCATACGCAGCTCCCTTGCGTGCGTGCTTTTGTGCGTACGCGGCTCCCCTGCGTGCGTGCTTTTGCACGTATGCTCCCCTGACCCCTTGCTTAACCCATTGGCTTTTGGAGTATTGGTTTTATTTCTCGACTTGGTTTCTCTTTTGTGGATTGGGGTTTTTTGAGATCTGTTCAACACAGCACGACTATCTTGACCCGACACGACCTAACACAATTTTCAAGTGATTGTTTCTGACTAGTTCGGTTTTCGAGTTTTTCTGTGAAGTATGATCCTGGTATTCTCTGACATGCTTGATAGTGGCCCGCCGTGGTGCATTCCTGACCTGATAACTTGACCTGATAACTTGACCTGCTACACATGACATGACAGTGACCCGTAGTGGTGCACTTCTGACAAGTACCCTGACATGCTTGATAGTGGCCCGTCGTGGCGCACTCTTGATAAGTAATAGTGATAATGATTGGCCTAGATACCGTGGTTGTTTGCGTTGATTGTGCTTGTATAAACTACGAGTCCTGTGTGTCTTGCATCATGTCTAGGGTATGATCCCTGAGTACCACGGTCAGGGATTCATACTGAATATGGCTAGGATTAATGACTAGATTAATCAAATAATTCATGGAGAATTTCCCAGTTACCTGTTGCCCCTTTGGTCCCGGCCTTATATATATATATATATATACTTGGGATTTGTTGCTATCCGTCGAGATGAGCGCACTTCCAGCCCGCCGTCGAGCGTGGTACCTTAGGACACATGTATCTTACTACAGTGTGTCTGCTATATCCTGCTATCTTTTCTTTTTCTTGCTGGGATCACTCAGGTAGTAACAAACAGGTAACCGGACTTGGAATTCTCATTGTATCTTGTTAGTAACTAGGTTTGTGATAACCCTAGTTAGTTAAAGTAGCAAGCTGTAATTATTGCTTGGCCGTGATTGATTGGATGGTGTCTAGTCCAGTCTTGTCTCGTCCTGATCCTGTACTAGGTTATGACATGACATGCTTACTCGTGCTTTATCTTAATTCTATATCATGAATAATTGTATGACCAGATTTCTTATATTTACCCTGCCGATAAATGGTGGGAGAAACCAAGTTCTGTTCAGACGAAGGGTTACAACCTCGGTCCTTGTTTGGTTTACGGGTTGTAACCTGGTTATCTGAATAGTCCCTTGGTTATCTCATCGTATATCATCCTGTCATGTTCTCCCATATGTTCTGTCTTTTATCGATTCTGTACAAGATTGCCTTTTATATTCACCTATCATGCTTTTTCTTAATTTACTGTCTCTTATTATGTAATTATATTATTGTGCTGATTGCTGGCTTTTGTTCTTATTTTGTGGCCTCCTTTGTGGCACTTGCTCTTTCTGGGGTCTGACCCAGCTGGTTTTGTATGGCCAGATACCGGAGCAGCAGCAAAGGATCTACCTGCTTTCCAGCCAGATGGTGACCACTATAGGGAATCCTGGCAACGAGTGGGTTTCTTTTGTTCTCCCACTGTAATTGTACATTATTCTTTTGAAGGCATTTAGCCGACGAGCACCTGTTAGCTCGATGCACTTTACTTTCTGTCTGCCTACGGGCTGTAAACATGATTGGCAACTCGAGGTTGATCATGTATGACTTAACTCTTGCTAGTCCTTACATTTTGTACGACTAGCTTCATGATCATCTGGATATGTAATGTTTGGGACGCCTTACAATTGTATATTTGGTGATCTGATATCTTGTGATTATTATTAGTTGGATGAGATTGAGACAATAGGATAATTTCTGACCTTAAGAGACTGTTGGCTTGTAGATAAACCCTCATATTTCTAGACAGCCGTGACCGTATAGTGAGATGGATTCCATTTCGTTATACGTAGCTGGCTATGTCCGCCCCCGCTCTCCAGTATTCTGGTTCTGGGGCGTGACAATATTTCTCCTAATTTAGTCAAGATTAGATAAATTAGAAATATGCCATGACACGTTCTTCTGGAACGATGCTTTAGAACGTTCTTCGAGAACGATAATGCAATACGTTCTTCTAGAACGATGCTTTACGACGTTCTTCTAGAACGATAATTCACGACGTTCTTCTAGGACAATAATTTATCTTCTTTATATCTCCCCCTAACGGCGGGATTGTCTTATTAACGTGACAGATCACAAAAATATTCTATCACAAAAATATTTTATGTCTAGAAGATTTAATAATCTGAAGAGATAAACATAATAATTCACAAAGCATAGATGCTAATATTATAATTTCAAATAATACCAACATAAACCATCTAAAAAAATACAATTTGAAACTGAAACTATGTTACTAGTTACTCAAATACAATCATCATGATTGATGGTTTCGAAACAAACTTATCCTTGAGATCAAGGGTGCATGTTGCAATTTAGTAAGAGATGATGGCACGAATTAGTTTGATAATTACAAACGTCACTGATTTGGGATATCTTGTCGATCGTGTCACAATTTAAAAATCATGTGATTATTCGTCTTCTGGTTCACGATGGAGTTAGGATTAAGCTTCTGGATCAATATAGTATGTGAATTAACAAAGTGAATAGCTGGATAATCTCTCTAGAATGAACTTCTGGTTGTCTAGGACGAACTTCTGGTTCTCTAGGATGAACTTCTGGTTATCTAAACTAGTGGTTACACAAAAAATATTTCACTTGCTCAGCGTTTTAACACGAGACCTATTTTTACTCCCAAAAAGAATCTTCTGGAATTATGAGAGTATAAAACAATTTTTATAAGTGAGTAGGTCTATTGGGTAAAATCAAGTGGGCTCTGCCGGAGCCTTCAATAATATGACCCTGTCCAACTAATATGGATAGTATTTCCATACTAATATTCTTGTTGGAGGAAAAAATACATTCTTATGGATGATGTTGGTAGGAGCACTATCATTCATGCATAAGATGTCTCTTTGACATGGATTATAGTTTCTAGATATGGCAATATCTTATCAATAGTTGCAAACGTAGATATTATTAATCAATAATAATAATAATTCTAAACATAGAACTTCAGGTCTATGATAGTAGGACAATAATGCATCTGTAGCATCCCTACAGATGTACCAACCTTGTGGCACCGACTTTAAAACTTTATAGTTTAGTATCACCATCATTCATGAAATACCAACATTCAGGTTGGTACTTTCACTTTTGACCTTTCGAGGCTAACAATCCGTTGCAACCTACAAAAGTGAGTGTGCGGACGACTGATTTCTTCCGGACATGTAATGTAACATATGTCATGCATGAACCCGTTTGGTAGTGGTAAAAAATCAAACAAGTAATTTGTATCTTTGTACAAATAAAACCGCACAAAAAATGAAATGACATAAAGCCATTTATATAAGTGGTTTTGTCTCATTGTTGGCAAGAAATATCGAAGCATATCAAATAATACAAAATATGCTAGTAAATGCAACTCTTCTTAAAAGAAATATGATTTAATGCTCCGTCTCAATTTACTGACCAATTTAGATATTTATGTCGCATTATTTCAATACTTAGAGTTTTCAACAAAACAGAGTTTTCAAATTTTTCACATGATCGTTTAAAGCAAGACTGTAAAGCAACATAATTCTTAATAAAGCAAGATTGTCAGTCACATGTCAACCCAAAACAAAATTACATATATATTCTGGCGTTTCCATAATAAATCTGAGTTCAATTCAAATTCTAATACCACTTACATTTCAATTCAAAATAAATTTATTAAACAAAATAGTGTATAACTTTCTCTATGGAGAAACGTCAAATAACACCAAATTTTTATAACTTAACGTTTAAGAAAGTACACAGTGTGTCCTCTAATTTTGGACGCCAATAAATCCATGGCTATAAATTAATATTTAGATCGTCGTTCTTTTCCAAAAGATCAAATCAAGTACAATCTATTGTTAGGACGAACTGTCATTCTTCAGGACAAGAAATAATTTGAAGCATAGTATCATGGAGGACCAACAAAATAGCACAACTTAGAGAAGAATTTTTTTTTTCATGAGAAGTTACTATCTCATTTGTCGATAAATATTTTCATGTTACATTTAGATATGCATGAAAATAATACACGACATGCATGTGTTTATCATATTCATCCATCCAGTTGCTACGTAACCAACTAAAAGCCATCCAGTTGCTACATGCTAACACATTACTATATCTTTAATAAATTACATAAGCAACATAGATTGTCATCAACTACAAAGCTATAAGAACCATACCTTAATTAATCAAGATTTTTACCATATTTAGCAGTCCGTAATTTGGTTTCATCGTTCATGTTATGCCATTAAAAATGCAAAATTCTTGAGTCCGGCCAGGACAATATAATGTACAGTTCAATGCTAACCTAGTGACGATGATCTACAATTAGTTGCCAACATCACATGACCATATTTAAGGAACATCATAAACTAGTGGCAAACATATGTAAATAGATTGGTCAAAATGTTTCAGAAAAGTTTTTTAAATGATAGTGTAAAGTTCATCGGTGCTATCATCTTGACCACAGACCACTCAACCCAGAAAAATTAAACTTCAGCAATCCAAGCACTAGAATAATCTAGGCACTAGAATGTCCAAGACAAGATGCTAACCTTCGTATTTGTGAAGGATGTACTCTTTTTCAACAAAGACAATATATGACAAAATTCCTAAAAATAGTGTTTCTTTGTAGATGGCTGAATTTGCGTTGCAAATCCAACTATATCCAATCAAATAGTTTGTGTTTCAAAAGCCAGGGTTGATAAAGTTGCCAAGACATCTTTCCATTGACAAAGTTGCCAAGTCATTGGACAATTAATTAGACCATCAAATACTAAATACAAAGGACTAATAAAAGTTGAATACATGATATAGTTGATTTCTAAATGACTTGGTGCTTCTTTTGGATATGGACAAATAAAAATGAAAGATGAACATAAGAAAAAAATGATCACACAAAAAATTATAATTTTCCATCCAAGCTCTAAATTCAGATCGTGAAATCTAATAACATTAACATATGGGCTAATCAATGCCATCTCATAATCTAATATATAAGATAAAATATGAACAAAGTATCCAACTATAATCAAAGTAACATTAAAGAATCCTGGAATTAACCATTAGTCAAAAGGAGACTCTCTTTTCTGCATGTATGACATAAACATAATTTTTCACGTTCCTTTTTTTTTCATATTAGATCATGATTTTTTTTTCCGTAAAGAACATAATAAAAAGTATGAGTAGATCTGACCTTTGGGAGATCAATAGAAAAAAAATATTCGCATCTGACCTTTTCTTTTCATGTCCGACCTTGTTGTTCTAACTCTCCATGTTAGCTTTTAGGAGCATCTTTCGCCGTCTCTTCAATCCGATCATAGATCTTTTACGGACTCCAGCTTTCGGCCTTGGTTAGAGCATGGTGCTGATAACATGTTGTGAAAATAAGAAAGAAGGAGAAGGAATTGGTAGCCAGAAAACTATACGTAGCTTTTCTCATTGATAACATATATTGAGGGAATGAGATAGAGAGGTTGTTGTGGGTATGGATAAGGGCATCCATATTTGGATTTATCCAAATCACAACACACACACACACACACACACACACACACACACACACACACACACACACACATATATATATATATATATATATATCCCATATCCCCTCACTTTTGTATCCCCCATGCATCTCCGCTTTCACATCCATTGGATCTTGCTCAAGTCATCTAATCTTAACCGTTGATTTTTCAACGGTTAAGATTAGATGACTTAAATAAATATCCAGCGAGTGTTAGCATGGGGATGCATAGGGGATGCAAAAGTGAGGAGATGCGGATCTCTCCTCATATATATATATATATATATATATATATATATATATATATATATATATATATATATATATATATATATATGTTGGTGTTTTTGCCTTTGGACTAGAAAAGATAGTCCCACATCGGCT
Organism: Iris pallida; assembly: GCA_029216955.1. Taxonomy (NCBI): domain Eukaryota; kingdom Viridiplantae; phylum Streptophyta; class Magnoliopsida; order Asparagales; family Iridaceae; genus Iris; species Iris pallida. The sequence continues at coordinate 7,687,637 of JANAVB010027798.1, forward strand.
ATACCAAATGGTGAGTATCTCAATATAATGCATTGCTTGTGTTGAGGTGTGCACATGAGGTGTAGTGGGGCACAAGTTTGTGCCATGTGGAAGTATTTTTCTAGAAGGAAAAAGGATTAAATCCAACAAGGATGCAAGTTAATTTTTGTTGTGCAGATTCGGACTCGGACACGGACTCCAGGATGTCTCGTGCTTGCACGGGAGTGTTCGGGGGGTAGGCGTGGACTGGCACACTTCTATGCTGATTGTGGGATGATCTAAAATATCAAACTCTATTTTTGAGTATTGGTATTTTAGTCCCACATCGGATAGGAGAAGAGGTGAAGTCTCAACTCCACTCTATAAATAGAGCCCCTTGGCCTCCTTTGAAAGATGCACCAAGAAGAGAGTTAAGGGAGTCTGTAAAGTCCAGGAAGCCCGTTCAAGTCTCAAATATTGACTTACGAGCGTTCCAGAAGTTCTTCGTGAACTTGCTGGTACCTGGAAGCTGTTCGTGCTCGTGTGGGGCGAATAAAGCTTTGAGCAATGGTGGTTCATTCACCCCAGCATCTCATTCTCGCCTGTCATCGCTGCTGTTGCCTTTCACAGTAACTTCTTTTTAGAAGCTCTACTGCCGATAGTCGCTTGCACAAAAGTCTCTTTAGATTTTTTGTGTATTACGTAGAATCTTTTTAGATCCTCGTAATTCAGAATCCTCCAGGATCTCTGTTGCACATCTTCTTTAAGGTGTTGTATTTGAAACGTTGTCTTTACAATTGTTTCAGTTTCAGCATTTTCCATCGCAAATTGTGCCTCGGCACTAACAATCTCAAAGCTTTATTGAGAAGATGGATAACTCTCGTGCTTCGCTCATCGATACCGGCTTTAACAAGTTGGAGAAATTCGATGGCGAACACTTCCAGATATGGAGACGAAAGGTCACTTTAAATCTTAACTCGTGAATGTTGATCACGTGCTGTCAGAAGAAGAACCGATCGTTCCAACCACTGGATCTGCTGCGGCTGTGGCCACTGCTACGACCAAGCAAGCGAAGTGGAAGAGAGAAAACAGTATATGCAAACTACTGATACTCAATTCCATGGAAGACTCTCTGGCAGAGTCCTACTCCAAGAAGACATCTGCCAAAGAGATATGGGACTCCTTGGGAAAGCTCTATGAAGATGACGAGAACCGGTCCAAGATCTTCATGGTAGAAAAATACCACAAGTGGACCTTCGAAGACGAGAAGGCGATGCTGCCCCAAGTGAAGGAGTTTTTGAAGTTACGTCAAAAACTAGAAGACGAGAACATGCCCCTCGTCGACAAGTTTGTCGTTGGAGGGATCGTCGCGAAACTTCCTACAGAATGGAGCAACTTCTATGCAAGGATGCATCGAAAAAAGATAAAAATTAGCTTGGAAGATTTCTTGCAAGAGATCCATGTTGAGGACGAGATGCGCTCTCAACAGAAGATGGATACTCTGTCCAAACAACTGGCGAAGGCAAATCTGGTTCAAACCAGAGAGTACCAGGGGAAGTAGGCTGCTTCTCATCGCAAAAAGAAGGACTTCACGAATCTGAAAGTGAAGGGTCCTGCTTTCAAGCAGCAGAAGTCCAAGTCCCATGTGACTTGCTTCAATTATGGCAAGAAGGGCCACTACAAATCCGAATGCAAGTCCAAGCCCAAAGAACAAGGTGAGCCTAGTAAGATTTCTATGATTACTAATCTAGTTGCCATGATAGCACAGGTTGCAACTGTGGGGGCTGACTTGGACTGGTGGATAGACACTGGTACGACCTGCCATGACTGTTCAGACAAAGACTGGTTCGTCTCTTATGAGCCATCTTCAGATAAGGTCATAATGGCAAACCAGGCACAAGCTGAAGTACTGGGGATCGGGACGGTGGAGCTGAAACTCACATCGGGGAATACTCTGACGCTTCAAAGTGTGAAGCATGTTCCAGTAATTGCTAAGAACCTGATCTCTGGAAGTCTGCTCTGCAATGCAGGCTTGAGGATGGACATCAATGCTAGCCAGTTGGTGATGTCCAAGAAGGGTACATTCTTCGGGAAAGCCTTCCAAACTGAAGGAATGTACAAGATTCAGCTTGTTGTAACCCAACATGATAATATAAATGCTATCACTTTTTCTGATTATTCTCTTGAGTTGTGGCATAATAGGCTAGGACATGTTCATTGTAAAAGGATTAACAGAATGTCTAGTTTAGGACTTATCTCCAAGTGTGGGGGTAAGGTAGAGAAATGCGAAGTATGTGCTCAGACGAAGATCACTAGGAAACCCTTTCACAGGGTCCATCGAAGCACAGATCTTCTGGAGTTGGTTCACTCAGATATCTGTGACTTCAAACAATTCTCTACAAAGGCCGGGATGAAGTATTTCATTACTTTCATCGATGACTTCTCAAAGTATGCTTTCGTCTACTTGCTCAAGTCTAAAGACGAAGCATTCGAGAAGTTCAAGGAGTTCAGGGCCGAGGCTGAGCGGCAAACTGGACAACAACTCAAGAGGTTAAGGAGTGATCGAGGCGGGGAGTATCGGTCTCATGAATTCTTATCATTCTGCAAAGAACATAGAATCATCAATGAGACAATGGCTCCGTACTCTCCTCAATCCAACGGAGTAGCAGAAAGGAAGAACAGAACGTTGACAGAGATGATAAACTCCATGCTGTTGACTGCGGGTCTTCCAAAGTGCTACTGGGAGAAGCTGCACTAACGGCAACGTTCATTCTGAACAGAGTGCCATATGCAACTTCCGACATAACTCCTCATGAACTCTGGTTCAAAGTCAGACCTAACTTGAATGTCATTCGAGTGTGGGGGTGTCTGGCTTATGTGAAGCTCCCGGATCTGAAGATTCAGAAGCTGGGGACAAGGACTACGAAGGCGATCTTCTTGGGGTATGCCGAGAAGAGTGATGCTCGGAGATTCCTTGATATCGAGTCAAACCATATCATCGAATCTCGCGATGCTGAATACTTTGAAGACAAGTTTGCAAAATACAAGAATATTGTTCTCGCAGATCTTCCGGAGAATAGTGAGGGTACAAAGCAGACAGAAGTCTTTAATGAACCAGTAGTCCAAGATGAAGCTGTCGTCAAGGAGACGCCAGCTGAACCAAAACTCGCTGAGCCGTCAACTAAGCGAACGAGGAGGCCGAAAGACTTCGGAGATGACTTCGTCACCTATCATGTGGAAGCAGATCTGCTTACCTATGATGAGGCGATGAAGACCAGAGATGCTGTATTCTGGAAGGAGGCGATAGACAACAAGATTAACTCAATCACCTCCAACAACACATGGGTATTGGTTGACCTGCCAAAAGGAGCAAGACCCATCGAATGCAAATGGATCTTCAAGAAGAAGATGAAAGCAGATGGAACCATTGACAAGTTCAAGGCCAGGCTAGTGGCCAAGGGGTTTGCTCAGAAGCAGGGGATCGACTACTTTGACACTTATGCTCCAGTAGCTCGGATGACAACCATCAGATTGTTAATTGCTCTAGCAGCAATACACAAGCTGGTGATACATCAGATGGATGTGAAAACGGCATTCCTTAATGGCGAGCTGACCGAAGAGATCTACATGCAACAACCAGAAGGTTTTGTCGTCAGAGGTCTGGAAGACAAAGTCTGCAAGTTGATGAAGTCTCTGTATGGTTTGAAACAAGCTCCCAAAATGTGGCATGAGAAGTTTGACAAGGTGATAAGGTCAAATGGCTACAGGGTCAGTGAAACAGACAAGTGTGTCTATATGAAGTTTGCTGACGGAAGAGGAGTAATCGTTTGTCTTTACGTGGACGACATGCTAATCCTAGGTACGGATTTAAGCTGCGTCACAGAGACAAAGAAATTCCTCTCGACCAAGTTCAGTATGAAGGACTTGGGGGATGCCGACGTAATCTTGGGGCTCAAGATCATCCGGACAGGCACTGGAATAGCGCTGTCACAATCTTATTATATTGAGAAGATGCTCACTCAGCTACGGGTATCAAGATCTTCCTATAATTGATACACCGTACCGGAGTGACCAAAAACTGGAGCCAAATTCGAGGGAAAGCGTCAGGCTGTTGGAGTACGCTAGCGTCATCGGAAGCTTGATGTACGCTACTACTGCCACAAGGCCTGACATAGCTTTTGCCGTGGGAATGCTGAGTCGGTTCACTAGCAATCCAGGCGTTGAGCACTGGAAAGCTTGTGAAGCGTGTTATGAGATATCTCAAGAAAACTCAGACATATGCACTTTTCTACAGCGGAGATCCTGTCAGTAGTGGAAGGCTTCAGTGATGCTAGCTGGTGTTCAGATATGGAGAGCGAGTATTCCACAGGTGGATTCGTATTCGCCATGGCGGAGCTGCTATATCGTGGAAGTCGAAGAAGCAGACTATGTTATCTCGCTCCTCCATGGAATCTGAATTCTTTGCATTGGATGCTGCTGCAGATGAAGCAGAGTGGCTTCGAGAGCTCATGTATGATCTTTCGGTGGTTGGGGTTCAGATACCGACAATACCGATATACTGTGACAACCAGGCGACAGCAGCAGTGGCATCAAAATGAACTCTTCAACGGGAAGAAGAGAACGGTGCGGTTGAAGCACAGAGCAGTACACGATCTTCTCAAGAGAGGTGTTATTGCAGTGATTGATGTTCGGAGTCAGAAGAACCTGGCGGATCCGTTCACCAAGGGCCTCAAGCGCCAGCTGGTCGATGACACAGCTTGTAAAATGGACTTGAAGGCATTCTGATAGTGTGTCTTTGTAATCCTACCATAAAGTTTTATGCTATTAGTTCAAAGAGAAATCTACTAGGCATCTAACTTTTGGTTCAAAGGAGGATCACTGACTGGGAAACTATCAGGTAACAGTGGGTACTTGTTCTCTGGAACATGGAAGGGATACGGACCCATAACCACTGTTGTCTACTATGTATTTTCTGCGGAAAAAATAGATCCTGTGGAAGGTTGGCTTAAACGCCTTAATGAGTTCTCCGGTAGAGTGAATGCCTGGTATGCTTTACAGGAAGCACGGTAGAGCAGCACTACAAGGAGTGAAACTCCATGCTACAGTAGGGTGACTCCACCATGAGGTTCCCAGGTAGGGGTAATGCCTCGGCTTTGCAAGCCAAGTCATAGCGGCGTAGCACCACAAATAGACAGGTAGCCTAATGCTGTATGACGTAATTAAAGAGTTATAGACAGCACTACAAAGGGGAGGATGGCCCCATGTTACAGTGGCACTGACACCACGATGAGGTACCCAGGTAGGGGTAAAGCCTCGGCATTGCAAGCCATGTCGTTGTGGCGTAACACCGCAAGGAAGCCTTAGGCTTCATGCTGGGTAGTTTGGCACTACAAAGAGGCTTGTGACCTCATGCTACAGTAGTATGACACTACGATGAGGTTCCCAGGTAGGGGTAATGCCTCGGCTTCAGGCCATGTCATAGCGGCGTAGCACCGCAAGGAAGCGCAAGGCTTCATGCCATATCTCTTTAATAAAGAACTCACCTATAGTGTATGGAAAGAGATATCAGGCCGTCTCTTGAGGGTAAACTTGTAGACGCCCAAAATTATACACTGAAACCAGGCTGGCACAGGGCCTTCAATGTGCTGCCAGAAGCACAGTTGATGTCATTATGTGAGTAGGAAGAATTGCAGTTATGGTGCAGAATTCAAGGCTTAGTCCATTCTTGTATCATGCTGTTATTTAACCTATGCGGGAAGATTCAAGTCGTAGCGACATCTCTCCTAATGCATGATGGGCAGTCACTGTGCGGAACGCTCAACCCATATATTGAGATATGTGGGGGATTGTTGGTGTTTTGCCTTTGGACTAGAAAAGATAGTCCCACATCGGCTATACCAAATGGTGAGTATCTCAATATAATGCATTGCTTGTGTTGAGGTGTGCACATGAGGTGTAGTGGGGCACAAGTTTGTGCCATGTGGAAGTATTTTTCTAGAAGGAAAAAGGATTAAATCCAACAAGGATGCAAGTTAATTTTTGTTGTGCGGACTCGGACTCGGACACGGACTCCAGGATATCTCGTGCTTGCACGGGAGTGTTCGGGGGGTAGGCGTGGACTGGCACACTTCTATGCTGATTGTGGGATGATCTAAAATATCAAACTCTATTTTTGAGTATTGGTATTTTAGTCCCACATCGGATAGGAGAAGAGGTGAAGTCTCAACTCCACTCTATAAATAGAGCCCCTTGGCCTCCTTTGAAAGATGCACCAAGAAGAGAGTTAAGGGAGTCTGTAAAGTCCAGAAGCCCGTTCAAGTCTCAAATATTGACTTATGAGCGTTCCAGAAGTTCTTCGTGAACTTGCTGGTACCTGGAAGCTGTTCGTGCTCGTGTGGGGCGAATAAAGCTTTGAGCAATGGTGGTTCATTCACCCCAGCATCTCATTCTCGCCTGTCATCGCTGCTGTTGCCTTTCATAGTAACTTCTTTTTAGAAGCTCTACTGCCGATAGTCGCTTGCACAAAAGTCTCTTTAGATTTTTTGTGTATTACGTAGAATCTTTTTAGATCCTCGTAATTCAGAATACTCCAGGATCTCTGTTGCACATCTTCTTTAAGGTGTTGCATTTGAAACGTTGTCTTTACAATTGTTTCAGTTTCAGAATTTTCCATCGCAAATTGTGCCTCGGCACTAACAATATATATTTTTAATATATATATATATATATATATATATATATATATATATATATATATATATATATATATATATGAATTAATACTTTTCATAATAATTTTGGAGACAATAACTATTACATCATTATTTTATGTTAACCACTAAACTATAAATTTTTTTATTATTAACAATTTATATCTTAATTTTGGAATTCCAGTAAATATGAGTTTCAGAGCGAGTGCATTTGGTGCACTTTCTCAGGGCCAGACCCATAGACAAGTAGAAATTTTTGGGGACCTAGTACAGCTGCAGCCTATGAATATAGACCGGAATTTATGAGTTTTTGGCTTACAAAAAATGACTATATTGATGGATTTGCATGAGATATTGACGTCAGAGGATTAAGATTGGTACTTCCAATTGAGAAAATATCCACAGTTGATGATCCATGATAGGGGTGAGCAAATACCGACCGATACCGAAAAATCGACCGAATATCGATTAAAAATATTCCGAAAAATCGAACCGAAATTATGTACCGATACCGAATTGCCGAACCGACTAAATTACGGTATAATGGTAATGGTAACGATTTGAGTGTAATACCATACCGAAAATACCGAACCGAACCGATTCACACACACACACATACACACATTTTTTAATGTTGTTCATGATTAATTTTACACTACTCATTTTTATTTTTATCTTTGTTTTGGTTGGTTTTCTAGAACTTTGAATGAATTTTAGTGGACTTGAATTTATGTTAAGAATACTAAGAATTGAGTTTTTGATCTTTTGAGCTTATGTTTTTGTGTTTTGATAGAATACTTAAACTTATACTAAAGATTAAACTTAGTGACCGCGTTTGATATTTTAAGCTCATTTTTAGTTGTTCGCGATGTTGGAGTGGGTGGGGTTCCCAACCTATGTGGAGAAGACCCCGGAGTGCGACGAGCGCCGTTCGTGTGTCGAAGAAGCTCGGGAAGTCAGAGTTGCTGCTGCTGCTGCTCCATGGGAGGTTCTGGAACAGGGGATCCGAGTTCGGGCCGAACTCGGTTCCATGGCGAGTTCGGGCCTAAACTCGGTCTGGCTCCTCCAGAATGTTGGCGTGAGGTTCTGTTTGCTCGACACAGAGTTCTGGCCGAACTCTGTGTCGTCGGGGGCTGAAGCGAATTTCTGGATGAGTTTTCATCATTAGATCTAATCCAACGGTCCAGGTTGGTTGCGGGATTAGGGAGTTATATTAAGATTTCTCAACCCTAATTTAGAAGTGCAACGTATTGGACAACACAAGTTAGAGAGAGGAAGGAGGCAAGAGTGCCATTACAACTTCGGAGAAGAAGACGGAGGATTGAAGGTCGCTGTTCGAAGGAGATCGTGTTCGGGTAATCTCTACTCGTCGTTCTCGCTCTTCGTAGCCTTGTAATCATTGTTCTTATCTCTGAGTGTTGTGGGGATCCGATTTGGATCGGGAGGAGTTTGTAGAGGGTGTAATTCTTCTATTCCATTAGTGGAGGCTTCTCAGGGTTGGACTCCGATCGTCCCGTGGTTTTTTCCCGCAAGGGTTTCCACGTCAAAAATTCTCTGTGTCTGCGTGGATTGTTTTTGTGTGATTGTTTTTGGGTTCGTGCGTTGTATTGCTCGGTCCTCTCGCAGGTACTCTCCGGTTTGGGGAAAGGTTTCCGCGTTTCTTTCCCAACAGAGTGGTATCAGAGCTTTGGGTTCAAAGGGTGTCAGGAGTTGACAGAGGAACCAGAGAGGAGAGATGGACGCGAAGCCGGTGCGCATGGTGAACCTTAATGGCACAAACTATCATTATTGGCGGAGCAAGATGAAAGATTTGCTATTTAGTCAAGAAGCTGCATCTACCCGTGTTTGCATCCGAGAGGCCCAGTGATAAATCCGAGGAGGACTGGACATTCGAGCACATACAGGTGTGTGGGTACATAAGGCAGTTTGTTGATGAGAACGTGTACAATCACGTTGCCAATATTGAGCACGCAAAGACGTTGTGGGATAAGCTGGAATCCTTGTATGCGAAGAAGATCGGGGTAAACAAGTTGTTCCTGATCCGAACGATGATGGGTCTGCGGTACAAGGATGGGGCGTCTATTTCGGATCACTTGAGTGAGTTCCAGGGCGTGGTTGACCAGCTATCTTCTATGGGAGTCAAGTTCGACGACGAAGTTCAGGGACTATGGCTGCTGTGTACATTGCCAGACTCGTGGGAGACCGTACGAGTATCTATGATCGCTTCTGCTCCAGAGGGCGTGGTCAGTCTGGAGTTTGCCAAGAGCGGGGTGTTGAATGAAGAGATGCGGAGACGTTCTCAGGGCACTTCATCCACATCCCATCACTCAGAGGCATTAGGTTTCAGAGAGCCGCGGAAGGGGCAAAAGCAGGGGTCCAGGTGGTGGCAGAGACAAGAGCAGGGGGAAGTACAAGGGTCGTTACGAGGACTCAGAGTGTTACCATTGCTGGTAAGAAGGGCCATATCAAGCGAAATTGTTTCGCTTGGAAGAGAGAGAAGAAGGGCGACAAGGGGAAGCAAGAGGAGAACACTACACCGGCGGCCTCGGTGCATGGAGGCGATGTGATCGTCGTAGGTGATGAGGTCATTACTAACCTCGCCTGCGATGACAATTCTTGGCTGGTGGACTCAGGGGCTTCAGCACATGTATCTCACAATAGGGCACTGTTTGCCACTTACACGACAGGCGACTGTGGCGTGTTGAAGATGGGCAATGGAGATAGTGTCGAAGGCGGTTGCCGTTGGAGATGTGCATTTGAGAACGAAGACGGGTGCGGTTCTTGTTCTCAAGGATGTTCGTCATGTCCCTGATATCCGTTTCAACCTGGTGTCGGTTGGAAGATTGGATGACGAGGGATTCTTCAGTCTCTTCGGGAACAGTCAGTGGAAGCTTTCCAGAGGTTCGATGGTGATTGCCAGAGGAAGCAAGAAGTCCGGTCTCTACTATATGGAGGGGAGCGCAGAGGGGGCACAGGAGGTGAACGCAGTCAGTGATGCGTCTACCGAGTTGTGGCACAGGCGGCTCGGCCATATCAGCGAGAAGGGGATGAGCTACTTGGTGAACAGGAAGGTGATTCCGGGGCTCAGGTCTACAAAGTTGGAGAAGTGCACGCACTGTTTGGCTGGGAAGCAAAATAGGGTGTCTTTCCAAAGTCACCCAAGTTCGAGGAAGCCGGCGTTGCTCGAGTTGATTCACTCGGATGTCTGCGGTCCTATGAAGGTAAAATCTCTTGGTGGTGCTTCTTACTTTGTGACTTTTATTGATGACTGTTCCAGGAAGGTTTGGGTCTATGCCTTAAAGACCAAGGATCAGGTGCTGTCTACTTTCAAGGAGTTTCAGGCCTCTGTTGAAAGGGAGACGGGCAAGAAGTTGTTGTGTGTTCGGTCCGACAATGGCGGCGAATACATCGGTCCCTTTGATGCGTATTGCAGAGAGCAAGGGATACGACACCAGAAGACTCCGCCAAAGACACCTCAGCTCAATGGTGTAGCGGAGCGCATGAACAGGACACTGATGGAGAGGGTGCGGTGTTTGCTGTCAGAAGCAAACTTGCCGGGCAGTTATTGGGGTGAGGCTCTTCTCACAGCTGCTTATATTATTAATTTGTCTCCTAGTGCTCCTTTGCAGGGTGATGTGCCTGACAAAGTATGGTACGGCAAAGAGCCGTCATACAATCACCTGCGGGCGTTTGGTTGTAAAGCCTTCGTGCATGTACCGAAGGACGAGAGGACCAAACTTGAGCCGAAGACGAGGCGATGCGTCTTTGTCGGCTATGGTCGGGATGAGTTTGGCTATAGACTCTACGACCCAGTGGAAGGAAAGCTCTACAGAAGCAGGGACGTGGTGTTCGTCGAGGATCAGACCATGACCAACACTCAGGATTCCGAGACGCCTTCTGAGGCTGAGGAATTGCCTGAGTTAGAGTCATTTCGCTTCGAGCAGTTTCCAGAGGACATCGCAGAGGATCCAGTTATGGGGGAGCCGATACATGGAGTTGCTCCCAACCTTGATCATCAGCCTGCTGATGGTGGTCAGGGTGTCCCTCAGGAGGATGAGCATGCCGGAGAGGTAGTTCCTGAAGGGGCGGAGGCTGTCGGTATACAGCCAGCACCAGTGGCTCCACTGAGAAGGAGTGACAGGGATCGTCGACCATCTACGAGATACTCACCGGATGAGTATGTGCTATTGACTGACGGGAGGGAGCCCGAAAGTTTCGCAGAGGCTATGGAAGACGAACACAGGCAGGAGTGGATGGTGGCTATGCAGGAGGAGATGAGTTCCTTGCACACCAATTCCACTTATGATCTGGTGCGGTTGCCAAAGGGCAAGAAGGCTTTGAAGAATCGATGGGTGTTCAGAGTGAAGCAGACGGATGATGCTACTCGCCCTCGATACAAAGCGAGGCTGGTAGTCAAAGGCTACGGTCAGCGGAAAGGCATGGATTATGATGAGATCTTTTCGCCTGTCGTCAAGCATTCGTCTATTCGGGTGGTGCTAGCATTAGCAGCCAGTTTTCGACTTGGAGGTCGAGCAGATGGACGTGAAGACGGCATTCCTCCACGGTGATCTTGAGGAGGAGTTGTACATGGAGCAGCCAGAGGGATTCTTCGAGAAGGGCAAGTCACATTTGGTCTGCCGGTTGAGGAAGAGCTTGTATGGTCTGAAGCAGGCTCCGAGGCAGTGGTACAGGAAGTTCGAGTCGTTTATGGGGGAGCATGGTTATGCACGGACGACGTCGGACCATTGTGCATTTGTGAGGTATTTTGCCGATGATGATTTCATCATTTTGTTGCTCTATGTAGATGATATGCTATTAGTGGGTCGGAATGCCACTAGGATAGCGGAGTTGAAGCGCCAGCTGGGCGCGGCCTTCTCTATGAAGGATTTGGGCGCAGCGAAGACTATTCTTGGGATGGAGATCAGCCGAGAGAGAGAGTCCAAGCTGCTACACTTGTCCCAAAAGAAGTACATTCACCGGGTACTTCAGCGTTTCGGGATGGACGGGTCGAAGAAAGTGAGTTCCCCCCTCGCGGCTCACTTTAAGCTCACTGAGGAACAGTGTCCATCTACCGAGGACGAAAAGGAAGATATGGAGCGGGTTCCATATGCCTCAGCTGTGGGAAGCCTGATGTATGCTATGGTGTGTACGAGGCCAGATATTGCTCATGCAGTTGGTACGGTTAGCAGGTATCTTTCAAATCCTGGAAAGGTACATTGGAGTGCGGTCAAGTGGATTCTACGATACCTTCAGGGCACTGCCGGTTGGAGACTTTCCTTTGGTGGTGACGAGCCGAAGCTGGTTGGGTATACCGACGCTGATATGGCTGGAGATGTAGACACGAGGCGATCGACTTCAGGCTACGTGATGATGTTTGCGGGAGGAGCGGTGTCGTGGCAGTCGCGGTTGCAGAAGTGTGTTGCCTTGTCGACGACGGAGGCAGAGTACATTGCGGCGACGGAGGCTTGCAAGGAGCTGTTGTGGATGAAGAAGCTGCTGCAGGAAATGGGACTGAAGCAAGAGCAGTATACTTTGCTTTGCGACAGTCAGAGTGCTATCCACCTTGTGAAGAATCAGACGTTTCATAGCCGGTCCAAGCACATCGAGACCCGGTATCATTGGATACGGGATGTGGTTGAGAAGAAGGACGCGGAGCTTGAGAAGGTGCATACAGATGACAACGGAGCTGATATGTTCACGAAGATTCTACCAAGGGGGAAGTTTGAGTACTGCAGGCAGGTCGTCGGGATGACGACATCCTCCCCATAGTTGTGAAGGGGGAGATTTGTTGGAGTGGGTGGGGTTCCCAACCTATGTGGAGAAGACCCCGGAGTGCGACGAGCGCCGTTCGTGTGTCGAAGAAGCTCGGGAAGTCAGAGTTGCTGCTGCTGCTGCTCCATGGGAGGTTCTGGAACAGGGGATCCGAGTTCGGGCCGAACTCGGTTCCATGGCGAGTTCGGGCCGAACTCGGTCTGGCTCCTCCAGAATGTTGGCGTGAGGTTCTGTTTGCTCGACACAGAGTTCTGGCCGAACTCTGTGTCGTCGGGGGCTGAAGCGGATTTCTGGATGAGTTTTCATCATTGGATCTAATCCAACGGTCCAGGTTGGTTGCGGGATTAGGGAGTTATATTGAGATTTCTCAACCCTAATTTAGAAGTGCAACGCATTGGACAACACAAGTTAGAGAGAGGAAGGAGGCAAGAGTGCCATTACAACTTCGGAGAAGAAGACGGAGGATTGAAGGTCGCTGTTCGAAGGAGATCGTGTTCGGGTAATCTCTACTCGTCGTTCTCGCTCTTCGTAGCCTTGTAATCATTGTTCTTATCTCTGAGTGTTGTGGGGATCCGATTTGGATCGGGAGGAGTTTGTAGAGGGTGTAATTCTTCTATTCCATTAGTGGAGGCTTCTCAGGGTTGGACTCCGATCGTCCCGTGGTTTTTTCCCGCAAGGGTTTCCACGTCAAAAATTCTCTGTGTCTGCGTGGATTGTTTTTGTGTGATTGTTTTTGGGTTCGTGCGTTGTATTGCTCGGTCCTCTCGCAGGTACTCTCCGGTTTGGGGAAAGGTTTCCGCGTTTCTTTCCCAACACGCGACTTGTTACATATTGTTCTAATAATTTTGATTAATTTTTTGGTTGGTAGAGGCTTGGCTTTAAAATTAATGCTTCCCAAAAAGTAAAAAAAAAATATATTATAGGTTAAGAGGTTCTACAATATTAAGTGTGTTAATTGATCAAATATTAATTGGTAAAATACCAATACCGAACAAAAACCGACCGAATACCGATTTAACCGAAACCGAAAAAATCGATTCTAAATGGTACGATATTGGTATTGATTTTTCAAATACCGATTTTAAAAAATACCGAAAAAATCGACCAAATACCGACCGATTATACCGACGCTCACCCCTAATCCATGGGCCATGGCGTTTCTTCAGGTTATGAGAATGCTAGCTAAGAGTATCATTAGTAAGGCCCATCCCATTTTCTAGATTCTAGATTTAGAATATAGAATCTCATTTTGTAGAATAGTAAGTACCATTCTTAGTCCTAATTTCTACAATTTTGGTCCCATCCCATCTATAGGTGCTAAGGATTGGTCTCTCAATTTCTAGATTCAAGATTGTAGGAATTAATTTTGTAGAATAGTAAGTCCCAATTTGGAGCCCAACTTTCTAGATTCTAAACCTTTTTTTTTTCAAATCAATTTTTGACCACACAATCTTTGGGACAGGGGCTCACTTTATCATTTTCTACTATTTTCATACGAATGGAACCCATTTTATATTTTTCTTTGTTTTGAAATTTTAGACGCCAAATTATACTTGAGAGTCCCAAATGCTAATGATGCTCTTAGAACTATTTTGCTGGAAGGCATGATCGACATACTTTGTTCATGGATGAAACCTATATTATATATTAGATGAAAAACTAAAGCAATTATAGTTTCACTTATATCACTCGGGGTCTTTGGTAAGCGGAACACTTTATAGCCGGAGTATCCCGGAAATCAAATTTCTGATAATAAAATTTTCTGAAAAATTATATTTTCATGTTCGATGGACATATAAATATTTTCGAGAACAATTTTTTTAAAACAATAAAAACAAAGAAAAAACAAAAAAATGAAAATAAATCATTCTTAGAAAAAATGAAAAAGATGAAAAGGGAAATAAAGCAAAAATAAAACAAAAGTAAAACAAAAAATCATTCTTAAAAAAATAAAAAGATAAAAAACTGAAAAAAATTAAAATAAAAAACTGAAAAAGAAAACCAAAAGGCTTTAAAAAATGAAAAAGAACAAAGAAATGAAAAAATAGAAAACCAAAAAAAGAAAGAAAAAAAGAACGAAAAAACCATAAAAAGCTAAAAAACCAAAAAACGTAAAAAATGAAAAAGAACAAAAAAATGAAAACAAAAATATCTTATAAACTGAAAGAACCAAAAAACGTTAAAAAATAAAGAAAGAAAAAATCTTTCTTAAAATCTGAAAACAAAATCCAAAAGAAAACCTTTAAAAAAATTTACAACAAAAAAAACCTTAAAAAAAAAAAAAGTTTAAAACATCAAAAAATAACAAAAAAATTGAAAACAAAAAAAAAAGTCTTAAAAACTGGAAGAAAAAAACCCTTTAAATAATGAAAAAGTAATCAAATAAATAAAAAAAACAAAAAAAACTGAAAAACAAAGTAAAACAAAAAACTTAAAAATAAAAAAAGAACAAAATAATAAATCTTAAAAACTGAAAAAAATAAAAAAAGTTTAAAAATGAAAAAATAAAAAATAAAAAATAAAAACAAAAAAAGCAAAATGTTTATTAAATAATGACAAAAATACCAAAAATAAATCTTCAAAAAATGGAAAAAAAAACTGAAAAAAGAAGAAATTTTTAAAAAAACTGAATTTAACAAAAAAAAACTTAAAAAATAAACTGGAACATCAAAAAAATTGAAAAAAAAAATTTGAAAAAATTAAAAATATGAAAAAAAATAGAAAAAGGAACAAAAAACTATATATATATATATATATATATATATATATATATATATATATATATATATATATATATTATATATATATATATATAATTATAATCGATAAATATCAAAAATGAAATTGATATTAAAAAGAGTAATAGAAAAAAGCAACGAAAATTTTGTTCGTGCAAAATAAATATAGTCACATATCCTTATGGGATATGATTCCCATCTTTTGTGGATTAATTATTTATCCGGGTATTCCTCAAATAAATTATGTCTACCAAACTCGCAAAGGGGCATTTGGTATACGTGAACTTTTTTTATTTCAAAAAAAATTAGGGTAAAAAATATTTTCATGTTTGTGTATGCTAATTTTTTTTTCTTCAAAAATTACATATACTCGGATAGATAATTTTAAGTACCCACAAAACTTGGGAGTCATATTGTTACATTTTTTTTGTCCCTTAAGAATAGGTAGGTATATTATTTTTTCCAGACAATTTTTTTATTTGTTTTTTTTTTCCCTAAATACTCTTTTCATTTATTTTTGTAAGATTCTTTCGTTTTTTTTTGTTTTTCATTTTTTTTGTTTGTCATTTTTAAGAATGTATTTGGTTTTCATTTTTCCTTTCTTTGTTTTTTTTTCCAATTTTTATCTTTTCATTTTTTAAGAATGATTTTTGTTTTTTTTTTCATTTTTTTAAAGAATTTTTACCTCAGTTTTTATTCTTTTTTTAAAAAAAAAATTATCCTTTTTTTTCGGAATATTTATATAAAAATAATTTTTCAGAGAATATAATTACCAGAAATTTTAATTTTGAAAATATAGATTTCTGATTATATAGTATTTTGCATACCAAACATCGCCTAAGATTTTCAATAGTGTGAAATTGCACAAGAGTTATATAAATAAGTCAATCAAAAATGAATAAACAAGTTCCTTGATATGACCCGAGTATAAAATATAAGTTGCAAAGAAACAATACAAGTCGAGCAAGTCTGGTACATAATAAAAAGCACCTCAGCATTCAAATTAATTTGGTAACACGGTTCTAAATTAGGGGTGAGTATTCGGGTTAATCGGTTCCAACCGAACCGATTTACCCAAAATCGAATAAACCGAAACCGGAAAAAATGAAAACCGAAACCGAACCGCTTAGGGCCAGAACCTAATCAAACCGAACCGATTAAATTTGGTCGGTTTATTCGGTTGCAATCGATTTTTCGGTTGGGCTGGACCTTTTTTAATTATAATGGGCTTGGCCTAAATTGGGCTTCCTATTTAAAAAAAATGACATTTTTTTTGTTAAAACCAACCTGAACGCCAGGAGAACAAAGAAAAAAAACTGTAAAAAAAAAAAACAAATGTCTTCTGTCATCCAGGTT
The DNA here is from genome assembly GCA_029216955.1 of Iris pallida. NCBI lineage: Eukaryota > Viridiplantae > Streptophyta > Magnoliopsida > Asparagales > Iridaceae > Iris > Iris pallida. Next base: position 7,704,171 of record JANAVB010027798.1, read on the forward strand.
TTTTTGGTTTAAACCAACATGTACACCAGTGAGTGGAAGAACAAAAAACTGTACAAATTTCAAATTTCAGGTCTTTTGTCATCCATATTACATACTGAACTTTACAAATTTCAAGTTCCTTGTAACAATAATACAAAATCATTGACCCAATAATGACCCAAGAATACAATATCTTCTAGATTACATTAGAGATTGAACTTGACATAGTTGACCCAATAATACAAATGAAGAATTTGGGAGAGATATTTGACCAAATAATACAATATCATACAAAATTCTAAATTATACAATAAAATCAAGGAAGACAACAGACAATCAAGTAATGATTCTAATGAACACTTCTTGCATTCTTGCAGACTTGTACACCCTGAAGGAGTAAAGGGAGCTAATTCTTACAGACTTCAAACTCCAAAATCATCATATATAGAACCTGGAATTCTGGAAACCTTGTGAATATATGAGTGTAGAGTGAAACAATGCGAGCCAATGAACAAAATCATCATATAACAAGAAATATATAGCTTTAGTACTTTTCTCAATAGGTATGACAAGAAAGATATACCTTTAGTTGTATGAGAATAAGAGAATGCATGCTCTTGTAACATGTAACCTTTAAAATAACCTAATACAAGAAAAGAATATGATTGGCAATTTGTATCCCAATGCTGTTACAAAACCCACATGCATATTATCTGCACAGATAGACAAGTCACAAGTGGATTTGAAAAATGAAAGCTCAGATTGGCAATTTATAGTTGTTGTCCTCTACTTAACAAATGCCCTATCATCATCGCAAATTTCTCCACATATGTGTTAGTAACTTAAAATGAAATAAATAACTATAATAAACAAAAACTAATAAATTGGACTGCATACTGCATATAAAGTGCAGTGATAACATATAAAGTGCAAAAATTACATATAAAGTGTAGTTATAAACATACAAAATGTAGTCTGCAGTGCACTCACTGCACTGTATAGTATATAGTACACAAATAACATATAAAGTGCATCCAGCATCATTAGTCCAAAACATAAACCAAAGGTCCAGTGCACATTGAACATTGCATATTAGGATCCAGTATCATTAATCCAAAACATAAACCAAAGATCCAGATTCCAAAAACTAACTCTTCAAACTTCGCTCGAAGTTGAGCCCATCGTAGTCAATTGACTTAAATCTATACAAATATAAGGAAAAAAAAAATTAATCAATACAAGTAAACTTTAAAAACAATAATATGCAACAAAATTGATTACGTAAAATGATACCTCTTTCTAGTGATTCCAAATTCTCTTCAAGATTAGTAACAATAGATCGATTTAAACTAGTCCTAAACCAATCTTTAGAACAAATAAGACCCTGAGCAATCTTAGGTGTCAAAGAACTTCTAAATGCATCAAGGATCCGACCACCGGTACTAAATGCACTCTCCGAAGCCACCGTAGATATTGGAACAGCCAAGACATCATGAACCATTCTTGAAAGAATGGAAAAACGAGGAGAGTTGATCATCCACCAACCCAAGAGATCAAAATTAGGATTCTCATCTTCATCGGCTTCGGTGGACTCGAGAAGATAACGATCCAATTCAGATTTATTGTCACAACCACCATATTTAATTTTATGATTTTTATATTGAGCTTTCATCAGAATTTTCAAGTTAAAGATTGGACGATCTTGGATGATAGGAGATTCAGTCATTTCATTAGTTGTAGAAGCCACTATCGGTGTATACAATTTTCTGTACTCTTCAAACATGGAGTAAGCAACCATTTTTATCTTTTCTATCATGGTGTCACCCTTTGGTTGACCATAGAGTTGATATAACCACCATTCCAAATATGCAAACTTTTGCCCTGGATCAAATAGTGGTGCAATGAAGACAACCATATTCATCTTCTCGACGTCCCCCCAATATTTGTCATATTTCTCTCGCATTTTATCCGCCATAGTAGACAAATCGAAGTCATCACTACTCTTAGCATTCTTCAAGAGAAAATCAATGGATGCAATCTCTTCAAAGAACTTGTTTGAAGTGACATACAAAGAGCCCGAAACACGTAAAGTGAATTCATAAAAATGTTCTAAAACGTACATAACCTTCTCACTTTCATCCAATCCTCTTCGGATGGAAACAAATTCTCCCCCTCAAGTTCTCGCCTGAATAAAACATCTTCATCTTGGAATATCTCAAAGGCACTTTGAAATCTTTGAGCTGTATCCAACATGACATATGTTGAATTCCAACGAGTGCTCACATCTAGACATAATAGTTTTTTACTTTCAATCTTTTCGATTTGAGCACAATCTTTAAACTTTTGAAAGCGAGAAGGAGATTGTCTCACATAACTAATAGCTCTCCGGACACGTGCAACCGAAGAAGACATCATTTTTAACCCGTCTACCACAACAAGGTTGATGATATGTGCAATGCAACGCACGTGTAGATACTTACAGTGAAGAATACTATTTCCCCGCTGTGAGAACTTTTTGCTTAGATAAGCAATAGCAACGTCATTGGAGCTAGCATTGTCAACGGTGATTGTGAAAATCTTGTCAATGCCCCACTCCACCAAACATGACTCAACATCCCTCCCGATAGCCTCTCCTTTATGACTAGCAATTGGACTGAAGTTGATAATTCTTTTCTGTAATTTCCAATCATCATTAATGTAATGTGCCGTAAGACCTGTATAGTTAATTTTCTGAATGGTAGTCCATGTGTCTGTCGTAAGACAAACTCTTTGATTGGACTCTTTGAAATAAGCCTTCAACTTAGTCTTCTCACTAGTGTAGAGATTGAAACAATCTCGTGCAACGGTCCATCTTGACGGTGCACTAAACATCGAACATGCAACTAAAAAGCGTTTGAAGCCCTCCCCCTCAACAAACCGAAACGAAAGCTCATCGACCATTAACATATAAGACAAGGCCTTCCTTACTTCTTCTTGATTAAATTGCCAACTAGTTAGAGTTGACTTGCCTTTCCCTAGACATTGCATATTCAGTATTGATTGAGAAGGACCTTTATGCTTTGGATTAAGGGGACATATAAGCCAATGATTCCTAACTGAGGTCGTCCCATTAATTACGGAGTCACAATAATATTGTTTCTTGCAAAAGTTGCACTCTGCTTTAGCGTTTCCATTCTCAAGAAATTGTTTAAAGTCAGTCCAATATGGAGCCCTTCTTTTACCTATACGCTTGTTTTTGTCTTGAATTTACAAATAGTGTTGACAGGGTCATTTGTGGCCTGGGAACTTGTTCCCCCCACTACCAGATCCTCAAGCTCAATAGGTTGAGGCTGAGCTTGGCTTGACATCTAAAATAAAATCAAAATAAAAATATATTTCAATTGTAAAGAAAATCCACAAAATTAAACTGAAGATAAGAAAACGCACATTGAATTAGTATGATGTTGATGCCATGAACTGGACTTATTTGATGCAACAAATGACCTATTAATTAAAATATATCATATAAGATAAAAGTTTTTGTAAACAATATGTGTTTCAAAATTTTTTTACTTTTTTTAACTTGTGAACAATCATATTTAAAGGCTTCTAGCCTTGTAAACAATATTATTTATTTTTTTACTTCTAAACAAACAATCAACAAAAATCATACAAAAAATCAATCCAGAAACACAAAAAGCATACAATTAATCAATCCAGAACTAGAAACACAAAAATAAAATCTCATTACATAATAAATATTTGTGCAAACTGGCACCATAAACATGCTGCCCTGCACATTACATAACATTTATTTGTGCAAACTGGCACTATAAGCAAGCAATAACATTGCCCTGCAGAAAAGCATACTTCCTTGCAAACACATTACATAATATATATTTGTGCAAACTGGCACTATAAGCAAGCAATAACATTGCCCTGCAAAAAAAAATTCATTCAAGCAGAGACAGAGACACGGAGAGAGGGGATAGAATGATGCTTACAGCGATTCAAGAAATACCTCACTGACAGTAATTAACAAATAATCCAAGGCCCAAGCCAAGGATCCAACACCAATATGAATATCTGACAGAATTTACAAATGTGATTAGTAATTTAGTATAACAATTTAAACTTAAAATTAACGCGACATGCATATATAAATCGACATGCATAAATTAAATCTACATGCATCAATTAAACATAAACATGAAAACTTGACAGTAAATTTAACAGTAAATTTAACACTAAGATGTCGACTTTGACATGAAAACTTGACAGTAAACATGTAAAAATATGTCGATTTGACAGTAAATTTAACATTAATATGTAAATGTTACAGTAAAAGTCTAAAAAAGATAGATCTGACAATAATTTTAAACTTGATAGTACAAATTAAACATAGAAGTCTAAAATTAACATGTAAAATTATAGATCAGAACATAAACAGTAAAAAAAATACATGTAAAATTAGAACTAGCAGTAAAAATTAAATCGATAGTAAAAAAAATTTATTACTTATAATTATGGTCAGATCTGTGGATGTAGATGTAGATCTCCACAGTTGTGTTTAGATCTGTTGGTATTGATGTAGATCTGGGCTTTTCGAAGAGGAGAGGGGGGTTTAGAACGGAGTCAACGGACGGCTCGAGAATGACCGGATGGGGGGGGGGGGTCGAGAGAGGATGGCCGAGTGAGAGATTTCTCCGGTCGGACTCTCTTTGGCTCTCTCGAAGTTGAGAGTGAAGTGGAGTGGATAAGAGGTGAGGGAGAGGGAGAGGGAGTGGAGTCGCCGGAACTGGAGTGGGTGAAGTTGAGAGTGGAGCGGAGGGGGTGAGAGGAGAGGGAGAGGGAGTGGAGTGGCCGACAGTGAGGAGGAGAGGGAGAGCTAGGGTTAACGGGAGAGAGGCGGCTGCTTTGAGCCTGGAGAAGTGGAGAGTGTAGGAGAGAGAATTTTAGGTTAGAGTTTGGAATATGTAGGGGGTGAAATATTTGAGGGCATTTTGGTAATTTCACTATAGTTATTCGGTTTTCGGTTTTAAAAAACCCGATAGGTAAACCCGAAACCGAAACCGATAACCGTTTTATTGGTTTCTCCCAACCGAACCCGACCCGATAATGGACAAAACCGACCCGGATCCCTTATTCGGGTCGGATCGGTCTGGTTATCGGTCTAAACCCGTTTAATGCTCAGCCCCTATTCTAAATGACGGTATGCAGATGCATAACAAAGAGGGTCCGCTGACGTTTAGGTACCGCCTAGACTTATGATACATTTTACATATTTTTAACTGTTTACCCTAATTTATTTGTATAATATGCATATTTTAAGAGTATTTTATGGATAACTTAAGTTGTCGAATAAAGATTTATGAAATTTTAGTCTTGAAAAAATGAACCATTGGCCTATAATGCTTACAAAACTGTTTTGTCAAAATAATTAGTCAGCTATTCTTTTGCCTAGTCATCCATCTACTTGTTAGTCCCGAAACAGATCTAAATGGTGGAACGATCATAATATTGAGACCTCTTGCAAATAAATTTGTTCTCAATTCTGATTTAGCAATGATTAGAAGCAGATACCTCTTGCAAATAAATTTGCTTTCTGTTCTAGTTTTGTAAGATTTCGGAGACCTCTTGCAAATTAATTTGCTCTCCTAATTTCCTGAAGCGGTTTAGGACTTCGGAGATTTCGACAAACGAGTTTGCTCTCTAAAAGTACCTGAACTGAGTTTTAGGACTTCGAAGATTCCTGCAAAGGAGTTTGCTCCCAAAGTACCTGAACTGAGTTTTAGGACTTCGAAGATTCTGACAAATGAGTCTGCTCTCCAGAAGAACATACAGTCCACCAAGAAGAAGAAGAAGATGAAAGAGTAGATTTCAACAGTCCTGCTGGGGTGATGAAAATTACTGTTGCTCAAAACAAGATTCGCCTTTATACGATCCGGTTCCAGGAACCAGCAAATTCTCGAAGAACATCTGGAACGCTTACTAGTCAACCTTTTGTGACTCGGACGGGCTCCATGGACTAAATTGGCTCCCTTTTCTTTCTTATTTAGTACATCTAACAAAGGAGGCCAGGGGACTCTATATATAAAGTGAAGTGAGACATCACTTCTTCTCCTATCCGATGTGAGAGTAAAATACCAATACTCAAAAATAGAGTTTGATATTTTAGGCCATTCCGCAATCAGCGTAGTCATGTGCTAGTCCACACCTACCCCCCATACGCTCCCGTGCATGCACGAAACATCATTGAGCCCGTGCCCGAATCCGAACGACAAAAAAGTAATATACTTCCTTGTTGGAGTTGATCATTTTTTCTTCTAGAGAAATACCCCCACATAACACCCACATGTGTCCCACCACACCTCATGTGCACATCTCAACACATGCAAAGCATTATTTTGAGATACCCACTTGGTGGTTGTAGCCGATGTTAGACTATTTTACTCTAGTCCAAAGGCAAAAACTGATATTGAAATCGATGCCAAACTATCACGTTGTGTGGGGCTCTTGACTCTTATTATCATGTAAGAGCTCAAAAGAGAATGAAAGCTGATTTATACGGAATGATGATAACATCTTCCATATGTAATATGATTGAATAATCCTTGTATATCATTTCCAGAAATGAGTATATTACTTTCAAGTATCTTTGTTTAAACATTATGGAGCATTATTATGACAGAAAAGTTCTGCCAGACTTCTGCTTGATCATAAGATGCATTTTAGTTTACGGAACTAAATTGCATTTCTATAGAAGCTTGGTTATTGCACACTTCTACTTTATAGATAGGTTAAAGTCACCCTAATATCTAAGTGTTTTATTCTGTCGGTCCACTAGGTTGGATCCCCATTTGTGCATTAACATTGCTTTTTTTTTACTTTTTTGAGAGTGCTATTATTCCTCTTTCTTTTACATGCCATGAAGTGGGAAGAAAACAATTCCCTGTAGCAAATAGTATCTCTTTGTCCAGACTCTTATTCTAGAGGAATTTGAAAGATGTTGGCTGCAGGACTGCTTGATAAAAAAATGTGGCTCTCCCTATGCAACCAACTGCCCTTCGTGGTTATATGGCAAGGTGTACTCATGGTCATTCTTGGCTAGGAATTCGGCATTGATATAAAGGGTTGACGTCGATATCTGATCCATAAAAAATAATCAACTCCTTTTCGCAGCTTTCTTGTGATCCATAGACAACCCATTCTGATGGAAGAAGGGCTGTATGATGACAATTCAAGTTGAATAGATTATTGCCATTTGACAACCCGTGACCCAGGGTTTTTACATTGACTGCTTTCGTATATTTTCGAAATCTGAACTCTAAAGGCATAATGGGAGTATCATAAACTAATAAAACCATTATGGAAGAACTACAAGAATATCCTGTTTGTGAAATTTAATTTTTATACATTTACCTTTACTTTTTAAAGGTGAAGTTCTCTCTCCAAATGTAACATACATTTTTTCCGATACAATCACCATTTAAATTTGAGAGGTGAAGACCCTTGGCAAATCGTATCCTGTGGATCTTTGTCCATTCGTGGAACTATAGTTGCTCGTTGAACGAGTGAATTCCAATTCCTCCTTTTACTATAAAAAAGAGTGATTTGCGAGTGGACCATCAAATCCTGAATTTGTGTGCTAATGAACACCAGCCTGAATTGTGCAGTTTCCTATAAATTCCAAATGAAAACCCAATTTGACAGTAAAGAGCAGGCTGTAATTAGAAAAGAGGCTCTGTACAGTGTATAGTAGCAAAATTTGTTGGAGTTTGGTCTTTTTCTAAGTGAATTTTAGTCCCACATCGGCTAGACCAAAGGAGTTGTATCTCTATATAATAGCTTTCCTATTTTAGAGATGCACATGTGGTGTGGAGGTGCACATGGGTGTGCCATGTGGGGTTATTTTTCTAATAGGAAAAGGACTAAATCAACAATAAAAGCATCCATGCTTTTTGCTCTTAGGAAATTCATTTCCATTGGAGCTAAGCCCCGTAGGGGCTTAGCGACTCGGGCTCATGGGCTCATGAGGCGTAATATCGTTTTGTTGGCGCACTTAGCACGTCAGCTTCGTCGCTAGGCGCATAGTGCGCTTTAGTGCGCTCGTTGCGTGAGCCACTTGCGCTGCCACGTTGTGCAAGCCCAGTTGTGCAAGCCCAGTTGCGCTGGGTTGTGCTGGGTTGCGCAGGGTTGCGCTTCGTGCGCCGTTGTGCGCAGTGCGTGCAGTTCAGTGCGCGCTCTGTCGCGCAGAGTGCAAGGAGCACTGGGTGTGCGCAGTTGGCAGCAGAACGTGCGTTTGCATGTTCTGGCGGTTACTACATGTTCGGGGTGGTTATTACCACATCCCTAACTTTGTGACAACCGACTAGTTGTTGCAGGGCCTATATAAGGCATCCTCTCTCTCAAGGCTTAAACCGATAATAAAAAGAGAAGCCACCACAGAAGTTTACGAAGTGTTCTTTAGCACAAGTAAACAGAAAATTCAAACGTGTTCTTTAACACAGTTCTGATCGGAATTTTCTTGCGAATTTCGGCAAGCCTTCGAGAGAGAGTAAAGACGTCGCACCAGCATTGCTTTTGCACGGGAGTTCGTGTCCATCCGAGGAGTCAGAAGAGCAGGAGTGTTCCAAGTTCTCCGACGAACTTGCTGGTTCCTGGAAGCTGTTCGTGTAGGGCGAATAAAGCTTTGAGCAACGGTGATCATTCACCCCAGCAGGCCATCTTCCATCTTTCGCCTGTCATCTTCTTCGCTGCTGTGATTACGAAATCTTTTTAGATTCTCGTAATATCATAACGATATCTTTTTAGATCTCGTTATACTTGCGCAACCTTTCTAGAAGTGTTGCGTTGGAACATTGTTTTTACAATTGTTTCATATTCTCAGTTTTCCATCAAAAAATTGTGCCCCGACAATAACAATCTCAAAGCTTTATTGCTACGATGGAAAATATTAATGCTTCACTCCTCAACACTGATTTCTGTAAGTTAGAAAAGTTTGATGGAGAGCATTATCAAGTCTGGAAGAGGAAGGTTTATCTCACTATTCAACTCAGAGACGTTGATCACATGTTACTTAAGAGGAACCTACTGTTCCAGATACTGGGTCTGCTGCCGCAATCACTGCGGCTACTAAACTTCAGACCAAGTGGAGAAGGGAGAATAGTATTTGCAGGTTGCTTATCCTGAATGCTATGGAGGATTCTCTAGCAGAATCCTACAGTAAGAAACCAATTGCCAGACATATGGGAGTCTCTGGAGAAACTGTACGAAGAAGACAAGAACATGAGCAAGATATTTTGGTTGAAAAATATCACAAATGGCTCTTTGAGGACGAGAAGTCCATGCTGCTGCAGGTAAAAGAATTTCTGAAGCTGCGACAGAAGTTGGAAGACGAGGCGATGCCCCTCCCTGACAAGTTTGTTGTTGGAGGGATTATCTCAAAGCTCCCCGCTAGGTGGAGTAAGTTCTATGCAAACATGCATAGGAAGAAGTTAGAGATCAGCCTTGAAGATCTCTTACAAGAAATCTATGTTGAGGACCAGATGCGGACTCAACTGAAGGTGGACACACTGTCCAAGCAATTGGCTAACGCCAATTTCGTTCATACCAAGGAACCAAGGGAAAGTAGGCGGCTTCCCACAGCAAGAAGAAGGACCCTAACAATCTGAATGTGAAGGGGTCTTCCTTCAAGCGAAAGAAGGCAAAGTCTCAGAAGCCTTGTTTCAAGTGTAGAAAGAAGGGCCACTTCCAGAATGAATGCAAAGCAAAGACCAAGCAATCAGAGCAAGGAGAGCCTAGTAAGGTATCTATGATCACTGATATTGTTGCTATGATTGCACAGGTTGATGCGGTAAGGACTGACTCTAACTGGTGGGTAGACACTGGAGCATCCTGCCATGTCTGCTCCAATAAGGAGTGGTTCACCACCTACACCCCTACTTCTGAAGTGGTTATGATGGCGAACCAGGCATAAGCTGATGTGCTCGAGATCGGAACGGTGGTGTTGAAGCTGACTTCGGGAAGTCTCTGACACTTCAAGGCGTGAAGCACGTACCTGCTATCGCCAAGAACCTGATCTCGGGAGGCCTACTCTGCAATGCAGGCCTCAGATGGACATCAATGCTGGCCAGATGGTGATGTCTATCAAGGGAACATATTTCGGGAAAACTTTTTATACCGAAGGAATGTTCAAAATTAGCTTGTAAATCAGTCCAATGTAATTAATGTGATTAATGAAATCACTCCTTCTGCTTATACTCTTGAGTTGTGGCATAATAGGCTAGGACATGTTCATTGTAAACGAATAAACAGAATGTCTAGTCTAGGACTTATCTCCAAATGTGGGGGTAAGGTAGAGAAATGTGAAGTTTGTGCTCAAACAAAGATCACAAGGAAACCATTTTCTCGGGTTAATCGAAGTACAGATCTTCTAGAGTTGGTACACTCCGATATCTGTGACTTCAAACAGTTCTCTACAAAGGCCGGGATGAAGTATTTCATAACCTTCATCGATGACTTCTCAAAGTACGCGTTCGTCTACTTGCTGAAGGCTAAAGACGAAGCATTCGAGAAGTTCAAGGAGTTCAGAGCCGAAGCTGAGCGGCAGACTGGACAACAACTCAAAAGGATAAGAAGTGATCGAGGCGGGGAGTACAGGTCTCATGAATTCGCATCGTTCTGTAAAGAACATGGAATTATCAATGAGACTACGGCTCCGTACTCTCCTCAATCAAACGGAGTAGCAGAGAGAAGAACAGAACGTTAACAGAAATGATTAACTAATGTTGTTGACTGCTGGTCTTCCTAAGTGCTACTGGGGAGAAGCTGCATTGACGGCCACTTTTATTCTAAATAGAGTGCCTCATGCAACTTCTGACGTTACTCCTCATGAACTATGGTTCAAGATCAGACCTAACTTGAATGTCATTCGAGTGGGGGGTGTCTGGCATATGTCAAGCTTCCAGATCTGAAGATTCAGAAGCTTGGGACAAGGACTACTAAGACGATCTTCTTGGGGTATGTCGAGAAGAGTGATGCTCGGAGATTTCTTGATATTGAGTCAAATCATATCATTGAATCTCGCGACGCAGAATATTTTGAAGACAAATTTGCAAGGCACAAGAATATTGTTCTTCCGGATGTTCCGAAGAATAATGAGGGTGCGCAGAAACTGAAGTCTTCAATGAAGATGTGGTCCAAAAAGATATTGTTGTTGAAACAACGGTTGAACCAGAACAAGCTGAGCCGTCAGCTAAGCGTGTGAGGAGGCGAAGGACTTCGGAAGTGACTTTGTCACCTATCATGTGGAAGCTGATCCGCTTACCTATGATGAGGCGATGAAGACCAGAGACGCGGTTTTCTGGAAGGAGGCGATTGACAATGAAATTGATTCCATCACCTCAAATAATACTTGGTGTTGGTTGATCTTCCTGAAGGAGCGAAACCCATCGGATGCAAATGGATCTTCAAGAAGAAGATGAAAGCAGACGGAACTATTGACAAGTTCAAGCTAGGTTGGTAGCCAAGGGTTTTCTCAGAAGCAGGGGATTGACTATTTTGACACGTATGCTCCAGTAGCCCGGATGACCCCATCAGAATGTTGATTGCTCTCGCAGCAATACATAAGATGGTGATACATCAGATGGTGAATACGGCTTTCCTAAATGGCGAGCTGACCGAAGAGATTTATATGCAACAGCTAGAGGGATTTTTCATCAGGGTCTTGAAGACAAAGTCTGCAAGTTGGTAAATCTTTGTACGGTCTTAAACAGGCTCCCAAGATGTGGCATGAAAAATTAACAAAGTTATAAGGTCAAATGGCTACATGGTCAGCAATACGGACAAGTATGTTTACACGAAGTTTATCGATGGAAGAGGTGTGATCGTTTGTCTGTACGTGGACGACATGCTTATCCTAGGTACGGATATTAGCTGTGTCACGGAGACAAAGAAATTCATCTCAAGCAAGTTCAGTATGAAGGACTTGGGGAAGCTGATGTGATCTTAGGGATCAAGATCATCCGGACAGACACTGGACTAGCACTGTCACAGTCTCATTATATTGAGAAAATGATCACTCGTTATGGGTATCGGGATCTTCCAGGGATCGATACGCCGTATAGGTGTGATCTGAAGCTGAAGCCTAATTCAGGGGAAAGCGTCAGGCAGCTGGAGTATGCAAGCGTAATGGAAGTTTGATATGCTACTACTGCCACAAGGCCTGACATAGCTTTCGCCGTGGAAATGCTGAGTCGTTTCACGAGCAACCCAGGTGTTGAACACTGGGCTGTGAAACGGGTGATAAGATATCTCAAGAAGACTCAGACATATGCACTGTACTACAGCGGAGATCCGTCGGTAGTGGAAGGCTTCAGTGATGCCAGCTGGTGCTCAGAGGTGGAGAGCGAGAGGTCCACATGTGGATTCATTTTCACAATAGGTGGAGCTGCTATATCGTGGAAGTCGAAGAAGCAAACTATGCTCTCGCGGTCATCCATGGAATCTGAGTTCTTTGCACTTGACACCGTAGCCGAGGAAGCAGAATGGCTTCGGGAGCTCATGTATGATCTTCAGTGGTTGGGGCACAAATACGATGATACCGATATACTGCGACAACCAGACGACTGCGGCGGTGGCATCAAATGACCTCTTCAACGGGAAGAAGAGGACTGTGCGGTTGAAGCACAAGGCAGTACACGATCTTATCAAGAGAGGTGTTATTGCAGTGATTGATGTTCGGAGTCAGGAGAACCTGGCGAATCCGTTCTCCAAGGGCCTCAAGCGTCAGCTGGTCAACGACACAGCTTGTAAAATGGGCTTGAAGGCATTCTGATATTGTATTATTGTATTCCTACCATAAAGTTTTATGCTAATAGTTCAAAGATTTATCTACTAGGCATCTAGCTTTTGGTTCAAGGAGGACCACTAATCGAAGAATATCAGGAACGGTGGGTACATGTTCTATTGGGCATGGAGAGGTTACGGACCTATAACCACTGTTGTCTACTGTTGTTTTTGCGAAAAACGGTTCCTGTGGAAAGGTTAGCTTAATTGCCTTAATGAGTTCTCAGGTAGAGTGAATGCCTGGTGTGCTTTACAGAAAGCACGGTAGAGCAGCACTACAAGGAGTGAAACTCCATGCTACAGTGGGGTGACTCCACAATGAGGTTTCTATATGGGGTGCTGCCCAGGAATAGGATAAAGCCTCGGCTTTGCAGGCCAAGTCACAGCAGCATAGTACCGCAAATAGGCAGTTAGCCTAATGCTGTATGTTAATATAAAGAGGGGTGTAGTCAGCACTACAAAGAGGAGGGTTCCTCATGTTACAGTGGCACGACACCACGATGAGGTACCCGGTTAGGGATAAAGCCTCGGCCTTGCAAGCCATGTCGTTGCGGCGTAACACCGTAAGGGAGCCTAAGGCTTCATGCTGGGTAGTTTGGCACTACAAAGAGGCAGTTGCCTCATGCTACAGTAGTATGACACTACAAAGGTTCCCAAATATGGGGTAATTCCCAGAGAGGGGTAATGCCTTAGCTTTAAGCCATGTCATAGCGGCGTAGCACCGCAAGGGAAGCGCAAAGCGCTTCATGCCATGTCTCTTTATAATGAACACTATAGTGTATGGACAAAGAGATATCAGGCCGTCTCTTGAGGGTAAACTTGTAGACGCCCAAAATTATACACTGAAACCAGGCTGACACAGGGCCTTTAATGTGTAGCCAGAAGCACACGTAACTACATTATGCGAGTGGAAAGAATTTCAGCTATGATGCAGAATTCAAGGCTTAGTCCATTCTTGTATTATAGTCTGTTGTTTGACCCACACGGGAAGATTCAAGTCGTAAGCTATATCTCTCCTAATGCATGATGGACAGTTACTGTGGAGAACACTTATACCCATATATATAGAGATATGTGGGGGATTGTTGGAGTTTGATCTTTTTCTAAGTGAATTTTAGTCCCACATCGGCTAGACCAAAGGAGTTGTATCTCTCTATAATAGCTTTCTATTTTAGAGATGCACATGTGGTGTGGAGGTGCACATGGGTGTGCCATATGGGGTTATTTTTCTAACGGGAAGAGGACTAAATCAACAATAAAAGCATTCATGCTTTTTGCTCTTGGGAAATTCATTTCATGGAAGCTAAGCCCCGTAGGGGCTTAGCGACTCGGACTCGGACTCGAACTCGGGCTCATGGGCTCATGAGGCGTAATGTGGCATTTTGTTGGCGCACTTTGCACTTAGCACGTCAGCATCGTCGCTAGGTACATAGTGAGCTTTAGTTGCGCTCGTTGCGCGACCCACTTGCGCTGCCACGTTGCGCAAGCCCATTTGTGCTGCCCATTGCGTATGCCCAGTTGCGCAAGCCCAGTGCTGCCCAGGTGCGCGCCCAGGTTGCGCTTGGGTGCGCTGGGTTGCACTGGGTTGTACTGGGTTGCACGGGTTGCTCGGGTTGTACTGGTTGCGCTGTGCGCCGTGTGCGCAGTACGTGCAGTGTGCGCAGTTCAGTGCGTGCTCTGTCGCGAGTACAAGGAGCGCTGGGTGTGCGCAGTTGGCAGCAGAACGTACGTTTGCATGTTCTGGGCAGTTGCTACATGTTCGGGGTGGTTATTACCACGTCCCTAACTTTGTGGCAACCGACCAGTTGCTGCAGGGCCTATATAAGGCATCCTCTCTCTCAAGGCTTAAACAGATAATAAAAAGAGAAGCCACCACAGAAAGTTTACGAAGTGTTCTTTATCACAAGTAAACAGAAAATTCAGACGTGTTCTTTAACACAGTTCTGATCGAAATTTGCTTACGAATTCCAGCAGCCTTCGAGAGAGAGGAAAGGCGTCGCACCAGCGTTGCTTTGTACGGGAGTTCGTGTCCATCAGAGGAGTCAGAGAGCAGGAGTGTTTCAAGTTCTTCGACGAACTTGCTGGTTCCTGGAAGCTGTTCGTGTAGGGCGAATAAAGCTTTGAGCAACGGTGATCATTCACCCCAGCAGACCATCTTCCATCTTTCGCCTGTCATCTTCTTCGCTGTGATTACGAAATCTTTTTAGATTCTCGTAATATCATAACGATATCTTTTTAGATCTTCGTTATACTTGTGCAACCTTCCTAGAAGTGTTGCGTTGGAACATTATTTTTACAATTGTTTCATATTCTCAGTTTTCTATCGAAAAATTGTGCCCCAGCAATAACAAAATACATCTATGGTTCCTAGAATCTAAAAGTGGAATACAGTTTCTAAACGCCTATCCATGTAACTTATGATCA